>PYWC01000100.1:331593-360288 GCA_003182015.1 Tuber magnatum | reverse complement strand
AGTAAACTGATGGGGGAGTTTCTGGCATAAGATAAAACTACCTGAAAGTCTATGCGAGAACTCTCCTACTCCAACAATCAATCCTCTTGAGACCTTAATTGAGTGAAGCGTCAGGCTTAACGATATTAAGTTTTACCGCCTACTTTACTCTTACATCTGTGTGAACTTTTGGCGATAAGTTTGAAGTTGTTTGGTGCGGTCGTAACCTTGGGATCCATCTTCCTAGGGGTGCCCCCATTACACATACACAAGGTCCCTGAGTCTGCTTAACCCATCGGCTTCTAAGCACCGGCCCAGTAGCTCCACTATCGAGTAGTAGGAGAGCTTCGGCGCTTACCTGTCTGGCTCCTATCTTCCATTCTAACTTCACCCGCAGGTGGATAGACTTGGTATGACGAGGCAAGATGTCACGCTTCTGCCTCTTCACTTGTCTTGGTGACTTAGTTATCTTGGCTTAGTAATTCCTTTTAGTCTCTTGCCTTTCGACACAAGAGCGGCCACAACGGGTTGGTAAAGGTTAAGGGATGGGGATTCGTCTTTTATCAATAACTAGGGTGTTTACTATCACGCCAGCATGATTTCGGGTACTAAACCCTCCTCAGGTAAACTTAATAATAGCACTATTTATTTGATCCGGTCCAGCCTGAACCAATTCCGCTTGTACTAAACATAGCGAATACTTCCCGCGCTGGGTAGAAGTCTACTGTTGAACCAGTTCCAAGGGAAGGAGCCTTGCTTCCCCAATGTCGGGCCTCTCCGCGACCTGGACCTCACCCAGCCTCAACCGAAATAATGTCCTATGACTTACCCATCCAGCTAAGCAAATCGTGAAAGAAATACGTATAACCAGAACCAAGGAAATAACCAGAAACCCAACCAAGCAGAGATAGCCCAGCCCACCCCGCACGGCCCGCTACACCTACCTGCCCACACCACCTGGCTGTAGTCAGTATCAGGCTCGTTTGTACAGTAGAAGGGGACTTACCAATCTCCGAAGCCAGCTCTGTGGCCCATGTCCACATATCCCTCAGGGGTCTATGGCCATGGGTTAATTAGGTTACATCTTAAACAGAATGGGTTCTTACCTATTGCCAGCCATCAGTATCAACCTCCATGATCTGAGGTGGTGCCTGGCGGACTTCAAGTATCTTTGACCAGGAAGCTGGAGGGGGCGCTTCGATGCGCTTTAGTGGCTTGTCCGTTCCTGTGGGCTGGCTTGCCTGGGCTGACCATTTGAACCCACGGCCCTGTTTGCATGAACCAATAACTGGGGCCTTCGCCGTACACTTTCTCCAAAAGTGACCTGTTTGACCGCACTTGGTGCACTGGTTGTGCTTCCTCCAGCATTCGGTCAAAGTCGACAGGATTTCCTTATGCGCTATTGCATACTCAGAAGTCCCCAGCTTTGCCTGTTTCCTCATGTTGAAATTTGTACATTTGGCAGACCTCTGGTTTGGTCTGCGCGAACCTTTTTCCTTCTTCTTGAACCTGACCAATGTCGAGGATCTATCCTCCTTCTTCTCAGCGGGTGGAGACTAGGGGGCTGCGTGGATTACGTGGTTACTGAACCCGTCGTTGTCCTCTAGCATGTGCCTGACCTTCCGGACAAGATCAAGGTACTCGTTCAGGTCGTTCAAATGGGGCTCCTTAAGTGCCCGCGCATTCAGAACCTCTTTTGTGATAACTGATCAAACCTTGTCGCGTCCCTGTACAGGATCTGTATAGCTAAGCTTATACATATAATCAATTATCTTATGCAGGTACTCATTAATGTAAGGGGGCTTCATCCCAAAGTCTCACCACTAGAGAAGGAATCGATATCGCGCGGCCTGGTCTCCGCCAAAACTTGGTTCCAGCCGTTCTCGGAACCCTTTCCATGTCCGTAAGGGGTTGCTGTCTTTGACAGGGATGCCAGTGCGCTTGCTGGCTTCCTTGGTAATGTGCCCATGCAACCCCAAATACCATGCACAGGCGCAGTCTTCAAGAAGGGGGATTACCAAGTTTATCTTATCCATGCCGGTTAACTTACAATCCATAAAGTATTCAAATTTGACCTCTACCAAGGTCAAGAAGCTCGCGAGTTCTGTAACTTTGTCCTTGAATGTAGGGATACCACTCAGCTTCCCCCACTACCTCTGCCGGTGTCTTGGTGTTAGTCTAGACGCTGAACCAGTACCCCTCAGGGCCCTTGCCACCCGGTTGGCCTGGCGATCCTACCGTCGTTTCTTCTTATTGCGCCTGTCATCCTTGCGAGCACTGAGCAAGCAGGTGAAATCCTGGAGAGAATGTCCATTGTCATCATCCTGCCAGCCATCATTGTCAGAGTCCCCGGGATCTCCGCCTACTCCCACCGTACCACCTCCTGGTGTGGTATTTCCGTCCCCACTAACTCCGGTGTTCCTGCCTGGTGTCTCCCCTGGTCTATCATACCCATCAAACCGTTCCTCCTGGCCATCCTGATTCCCACCCTCCAGGGCATTAGCCGCTGATGGTATGGATGCCGGCGGTGGAACAGGGCATCACCCACTCTCCGCAGTTGAGTTAGGTGCTACCTGAGCTATCCGCAGATCTCCCTGTAGCTCGGGGCAGTTCAGAGGTTGCATCGGGGGGCCAACGTGCCTCCATGAGCCATAATACCCACATGTTGGCCGACCATCTCCTTCCTTCCGACTTCTTCGATGCCTTGCCGGGGTCCGTTGTTCCTTCCTGCACCCATATATGTGGTAATGAATCCATCCCATTCCAGTTTCCTCAGATTTGCAACCCAACAGGGACAGTTCGTCTGGGCTGTCCGACTTGCCGCTTGTAATTGTGGAGAGCACAGAGGGAGGAGCTGGTTTCGAGGGGGCAGAGTGCATCACGGGTACCCAAGTAATGGAGCGAGCGGGTGTCCCAGGTCTGGGGATTGGAGTCCGTCGTGATGGAGCCGTGGGTACTCGCTCTTCCTGGCGCCTTACCTTTTGGAAATGTCCAGGTCATGCCGCACGCAGTGGTCGGAACCCTGGGGTAGCCAATACTGCTGAGGGGAAGACCGTGGCAGGAAAGGTGTCAGGAGCGGGCATCGAGCCGGGTAAGGTGTGGGTCTTGGGGCAGTGATGTCAGGTACGGGAGTTGCAACCAATGTTGTTGCAGTAGGGTTAATGGGAGCAGGGGTCGGCCGAGGAGTATGGTCACGTGTATCTGGTGCTGTAATACCCTTTCGCTTCGATGTCATTTTCTTAACCCGACGCCTAGCAGTTGGTCCAATCACCGGACTTCCTGACCAACTGCAGGCAAAGCGAGGAGGGGACGGACAGAGAGCCTGTTGATGCTCTTGCAAAGAATGAGGGATAGCTGTAGCCTTCACCCTTGAGGCTTTCGAACATGCGTATAGCTATGCGGCTTAGGTATGCCCTCCACTGTTCATCCCTGGCACTCATAGCGAGTTCCATTCCGAAGTTCTCAGGCTTCGTGTGGACGAGTGCGAGTGGGGGCGCCGCCCCTATTATCAGTACGTCATTCTCAGCATCAATACTATGAACTCCTGCGAAGTCCCTTTCTAGCACTGCTATACGATTCTTCAATACCTTCCGGTCTCTTAACATTCACAGGTATGCCTCCTGCGCTACTTTCATCATTTCCACGGCTGCCGTAGCAATCAGTTTACGGAAAGGCGGCTGTCGCGGGGCATTCCGGTCCTTCAGTTCCCGCTTTGCATCCTCAATCGACTTGGATACCTCGCGGACGATGTAAGGTTCGACGAACTTACTGGAGAACTCGCTAAATGGTACCCCTGGCCGCGGGGGAGTGAGCTTGTTGTGGACAAGGTTGGAATCTTGAAAGACAGAAAGGGCCACAGCACGAGGGTCTGTAATGATAAGATCAACATATTCATCAGGTGGCTGAATAAGGGCGGTCTCCAGAAGCCACTGGTGTCGGTCCCATTCAATACCACGGACATCCACGAAGACCGACGCACGAAATGTGTTGGCGGAGTTCTCGTCAGGGTCAAGGTCTGAATCCGAGTTGGATTCCATTCTGGTTCGAAGTTCGGTACAAGCCATTGCGCTTTCCACCGTGGGCTACTTGTTCTGGACAAGGTTACAAGTATTCCCGCAAGTGCAGTGCAGAAGGTCGGAAAACAAGTAATCAGGAGAGGAGTTAAGTGCGGAGCTTGCTTAACGATATACTGTAACGGGGTACCCTTAGGAAGATGGATCCCAAGGTTGCGACCGCACCCAACAACTTCAAACCTAGCGCCAAAGTTTACACGAATGTAAGAGTAAAGCAAGTGGGAAAACCTAATATCGTTAAGCCTGACCCTTCACTCAATTAAGGTCTCAAGAGGATTGATTGTTGGAGCAGGACAGTGGTCGCATAGACTTTCAGGTAGTTTTATCTTATGCCTGAAACTCCCATATCAGTTTACTCCCACCATTCGAGCCCACCCTTCTATGGTAAGGGTGGTCCGACACGTCTCCTGCCACACTATTTGGGCGTGCATGTGTCGACACACTACAGTTGGTGTTCACCGTATATGGTTATCGTTTCTGCGGTGCGTTTCTATTTTGCCCGCTGGAGCAAAAACCTCTCCGCATCGGTGTCTTGCCAGTGGCTAACAGTCAAGACACCTCAGGAGCTATGCTATCTATAACACACTTCCCCTGTGCCTTTATCTCTACTTTACTCCGGAGGCTACCGTGAGCAGTTTATCTCTTTACTATTCACCGGTCTCCGGCTTCTGGTGTCTTCCCCAGGGCACTGTAGTCGAGGAGTAATCCAATGGGCGCTACCCATGACCACTACCTCGGATCTACTTTACCTGTGGTAGGAAGCATGCTTCTAGTGTCTCTGCACTTTGCTTTCAGAGCCTATATCGTTGGGAGTCCTTTTGGGTTTGGTAGGTGTAAAACTCTCCCTGTCGCCACGGCACCACCCGGGACTACCTTTGGCACCCCCACGGTTAACAGCGGTTAACTCCCCTGGTTTTGGTCCGTTTTACCCCGAGCAACTTGGAGGAGGTACTCCACCTTCGACCCTATGCCCCCTTGAATATCCTGCGAACAGCTTACGGTCGACCAGACGGCAGTGACGTATATGGTGTTGCAAGCATTTCTGCAAAGATTTCTCTTTGGTGGACTGTACTCAACTGCACAACCGTTTGCTCATGACCTCCGGGCCTCAAGGCGGGGCCGGAGGGGGAATAATGTCTCCAGTTTGCAGCTTTATCGAAGCTGCGTAGCTCGCCCAATAGCATCCCCGGAACCCCAGATTCCAGTGTCATGCATGGCTTCGTATGACAAACCTTGCAGTCAATTTTCCTGAACTCCCTATGGGACTTCGGATTGCAAGGTAGGGTAACCCAGGCCTCTGGGTAGGGTAACCCAAGCCCCAAGGCAGGGAACCTGATCCCAAGTGTAGGGTAACCTTGTCCAGAGGATAAGATAACTTTTCCCTGTTACCCTGTCTATCCCATCGCCGGCGATAGACATTTCTGACCTGTCTCCAGTTACCTGGCCTAGCTGCGTAACTGCCCCTTTAGAAGTCACTAAGCAAGCTGACACCGCTGCTGGGTGTATCTAGATACCGAAGTCCCTGACCAGCCACTTCTGTTCATTCTTGGAGCCCGGGCCATCGGGTCTCCGCAGGTCAAGTACTGACTTGCCTGCCAGTTCCTGCTAGTTCGCCTCCTGGCTACCTGTATGGGTACAGGTTCCGTCTGCAATAGCTCCTGTATGCTGGGTCGTTACAGCAATTGCAATAAAGTGAACTTTAATTCCTGAATGTTTACTGACCTATTCTGGTCACCCTTGGGTGGCAAGGTAACAAGCAGAAATTATTAACCCATACTGACTAAGTCCCTGAAACAAGTGCAGAGACAGAATCATGATAACTTGCGTTGTCATACCAAGCCTGTTTACTTACAAGTAAAGCTCGACAGCAAGATTGGAGCTGGACAGCCCTCCATGGAAGTGCTCCTGCTACTTCATAGTGGAGCTACTGGGCTAGTAGGTAGTGGTCGATGGGCCCAACGCATTCAGACACCCTGTGTACACTGAAAGGTGTACATGCTCAGAACTGATACAAGCGGTGATCAGATCCCTGGGTCCGGTGTGCACTGTACCAAGGCACTGGACATGAGGACAGGCGATGACCAGAATGGAATACGCTTTGAGGTCATGGACATGTCCAACAATAAGGTTGATGGGTACCCAACTATGTCATGGCTAAATGACCATAACACTGACATAGAGTGGAAAACAGGATCAGTAACCTGGTGCTCAGATTTCTGCAAGGCTAATTCCATAGCAGAGCAGGGATGGTTGGTATTCATCACTGACCAAGAGTTAATAGCCAAGTACCCTAGTAGTATATACTTTTTGGAAATTGTACTACTCTCAGACAAGGAAGGTGCACAAATTGTGGTCTAGTGACTCCTACAGCATAAAGACTACAGAGTTATCTTCAGCCAAAAACTGATGGAAACTCTACCAAAGCACAAGAAATATATTTCGAGAATCAGGTTCGAGCCGTACACTGAACCTCTGCTTGGGCCTACCTATCCGTTATCAGAAAAGGAGCTCCAGGCTGTCTGCAAATGCCTCAACAGGACGCTACAAACTGGAGAGCTGTAGTGATCCTGTTTCTCTGCAGCAGCCCCTATCCACTTCGTGCCCAAGCGAAATGGTACATGATAGTTCGCAATAGACTACTGAGGGCTGAACAAGATCAAGGTTAAGAGTAAATACCAGCTACCATTGATGAACGAACTCCGAGATATACTCAGAAAGCCAGTTGTGTTTACTAAGTCGGACCTGGAAAATGGCTACTACCTCCCCAGTATAGCAGAAGGTTAGGAATGGAAGACTACCCTCCAGTAGGGATATGGACCGCATGAATACATAGTCCAACAGTTTGGGTTATGTAATGCGTGGGCAACATTTTAGAGAATGTTAAATGAGCTGTTTCTGGCCGCCTGCAAGGCACAGGATGGAAAAATTGCGGAAAGCAATACTTTGCGTAACCAGAAAGAAGTCCTGTTTCTACCAAAGGGAAGTCGAATTCCTGGGAGACGAGATCAGTAACATGGAGAGCCCTGTGCGGTTGGAGAAGGGCCAAACAATCAGGGATTGGGCAGCTCTGATACCACCCCTCGACATTCCCAGCTGCATGGACTCTCCCAACCTCTATCGTTGGTTCAAAGAGCCTTTCAGCAAGAGAGTAAAAGCTCTGATCGACCTAACCAAAAAGGCTGTCCAATGGGAATGGATGCCCACTTGCCAGCAGGGGTTCAATCATTTGAAGAAAGGATGTAGATTTAAACCTGTCCTAGCAGGTTTTAACCCAGAACAGCCAACCAGGTGGGAAACCGACACTGGTGACCTTGCGTTAGGAGCTGTCCTCCCACGGTTCTGTGTGGATGTGCAGTGGCATTCGGTGGCCTATCATAGCGCGTGGTTTCATCCATCAGGGATTAATTCTGCGACCTATGACAAGGAGAGGACTGCTATTAAAGTGGCGTTCAAGAAATGGAATCCTCTGCTATGCTCGGTAACCAAGCAGTTGGTAAGCTGAACTGATCTTAAGAATTTGAATTACTTTAATAGTTCTAAGGTCCTGAACGGTAGGTAGTACTGCTTAGCCCAGTTACTGCAACCATTCAACTACAAGATAATTTGCCCAGAAGGGCAGTTGAAGTAGAAGGCCAATGCTTCTTCCTAGCATCGGGACTACTGCCCTGAT
Organism: Tuber magnatum; assembly: GCA_003182015.1. NCBI lineage: Eukaryota > Fungi > Ascomycota > Pezizomycetes > Pezizales > Tuberaceae > Tuber > Tuber magnatum. Next base: position 352,566 of record PYWC01000100.1, on the reverse strand, counting down.
CAAGGGAGTGATTTTCACCACTCTCACTTTTTTTACCCTTGGGGGTGGGTTGTGAGTCGGGAATGGGAAATCTTGCGACCACTGGCATTCCCAGTGTGCCAAAGTTTCCCGCTAAAGTCTTCCGGTTGGGATCAACTACAGGTAGTGATAAAACAAGATCTTGAATACTTGTAAATCCCGCAGGGAATGACTGCATGTGACAAGAACATTGACAGACATTTTACGATATAAAAGGGCCTACTTCTTTACAGGCAGAGTTGGTATATCCAGACTGGCCAGAATCATGAGCAGCCAATCATGGAGGCTGAATGTAACTCCACCGTTACTGGACCCTTTGGCACCTAGGAGACCACCCATAGAGTTAGGCCTAACTTCTACTGGCCTAAGATAGATGAACACATTACTGACCACATGAGACCCTGCGATTCATGCCAAAGGAACAAGTCCATTAGGTACCAAAGGTTTGGTCTGCTGGCACCTATTGATGTTCCTCTATGGCTTTGGACAACGATGTCAATGGACTTTATTGTGGGGCTGCCAGAGTCCTGACGGCATACCAAGATCTGTGTGATGGTGGACAGATTCTTGCAAATAGCACATTCAATACCCCTGACCACTGCAGTACTAATCAAGGAGCTTGCCTTGATATTCCTGAAGGAAGTTCGTCATCTTCATAGACTCTCAAGGTCAATCATCTCTGACGGAGACAGCGAATTCACATCCAAGTTCTGGATGGGTCGGATGCACTTGTTGCAAATGGAACTGAGTATTCCACCTGCATTCCACCTCAAGACTGATGGGCAAACTGACAAGGTAAATCAGACAATGGGGCAGTCCTTGTGTAGCTACCTCTCCTATTAACAGGATAAGCGGGTTTCACTACTACCTATGGCGGAGTACATGTACAATACCCCAACAGTGGAATCCACGAGTTTGTTGCCGTTTGAGATCAACTACAGTGTGAATCCATGGACAAACAGGTCTGACTAAGAGTCTCATGATCAAGGGATTAAGCCTAGCAGTAAGTTCTTGGTTAAGGAGTCGGAAGTAACTTGGGAAGAGATTCAAGAAACGATTCAAGGGGTACAGGAAAGGCCATGGAAATGGGATGACCAGAAAAGATTGCCAGCCATGGACCATGTAACTTTGGAGAATATGACCTGCGAAGGGGCTAAGAGAGCAGACCATGTGCCATGGCACTGAAAGACTACCCATACAAAGTATCCAATGAAGAATCTGGACCAACATGTATTTGGCCCGTTCCTCATTAAACATTGGGTGGCTAACCATGCATAAAGGCTCCAATTGCGTGCCACTGGGAGCATCTATCCTGTTTTCAATAGCATGTGGCTGGAGCCATATTGCAAGGATCCATAGTCAGGTAGGGTCAAGGATATGCCTACCGGGAGTGCATGGAAAATAGGCAGAGTTATGCTATTGAGGATAGAGAAGAGGGTTGATGGTACTTTGCCACACCAGTGAAATATCGGTGGTACTTCGTCAAGTACCCAGTTTCATCAAAAGGCTATGGAGCTGAAAAGAACTCCTGGTACCTCTATGAGATGCTAGAAGAGACAGGGTTACAGGCTATTCTCAATTCCCATACAATATATCCGTCAAGGCCACAGGATGGTAGAGCCTTGGGCTAATTGAGTCAAGGGAATAGGAGATGATGTTAATGGTATGGAACCAACTGGAGGAAAGAGGGGAGTAATGTAGTGACCTAGTATGCATCAGCGATACCAGACTGAATCTGCACTGATGCAGGCAGCACTGAGGCTAACTAGTGGAAACAGTCGGACAAGCAAGGGTTTGACCCACGGCGGCCTAATGATCCATGTTCCATTGTGGACTGTAAAGCATAGACCCTGCGGATATGTTAGCGTACTCCAGGATTTGCCAAGGACAAGTCACCCTGCATGGCCAGCTAAGAGGGTCGGTGAAGAGCAGAGAAGTCGATCTCTGCCATTGGAGTAGACAGGGTAATACGGCAACGTTACCCTGACCTGCAGAGTGGGTAACCCTACTCTGGGATCCCTGTTACCATGACTTGAGACTCCGGTTAGGCAGTCTAGGAACCTGAGTTACCCGACCAGGCAATAGGAAGTCACTCACCGAGTTGCTGGGTAATTACCGCAATGTTTGTCCTACAATGTCATGCATAAGAGTGGAATTTGGGTTCTCGAAGATGCTATTGAGGGAGCTACAGAGCTCCCAGGAAGGTTTAACTTGGAGACATTATTTATATCCTGCCTCTCCGGCCCCGCCTTGAGGCTTGGACATCATGGGAAAATGGCTGCTTGGTTGTGCACAGTCTAGCATAAGGGAATCTTTCCAGCCCAGCCCTCAATGGCACATGCGTCATGGTGGCCCCGTCGACCATAAGTTGTTTGCCAGATATGGAAGGTGGAATAGGATGCAAGGTACCTTACCTCCTCCAAGATTTTCAGTGTAAAGTGGACCCAGGCTGGTGAAGTTAATGGGAGTTAACCGCAGGCATCCCAAAAGTAGTGCCAGAGAGTTCCAGAACAACTGGGAGAGTTTTACATGTATTAAACCTGAACATGGCCCCACCACCATAGGCTCTACAAGAGAAGGGTAGAGGCATTAAAAGCATAGTTCCCACCAGAGGTAAGATGGATTTGAGATAGTGGTCATGGGCAGCACATATTGTAGCAATATCAGACCACTATAACCTACGGTAGATGCCAGAAGTCCACTAGTTGTACACAGTAGATGGACAGACCACTCACTACAGCTTCCGGGACTATGTAGAGATCAATGTACAAGAGAAGAGTGTCATAGATAGTCCGGTTCATCAGGTGTCTTGACCGTCAGCCACTTGCCCGTGACCAATACACCAAGGTTTTCACTATGGGGGGCAAAAGGTAGACGTACTGCGGAAATGATAACCGCATGACGTGAATGCCAGCTAGAGTCTGTCAAGACATGCATGCCAGAATGGTGTGCAAGGAGATATGTTACAGCACCCTTAGCAGAGAAGTGTGTACTCAAACAGTTAGAGTAAACTGATAGAGAAGTTTCTAGCATAACATAAGACAAGTTGGAAATCTATGCGAGAACTCCCCTACCCCAATAATCAATTCGCACGAGACCTTAATTGGGTGAAGCATCAAGCTCCATGATACTAAATCTTTCCTCTTAGTTTACTCCTATATTTGTGCACACTTTTAGTGATAAGTTCAAAGTTGTCTGTATGGTCGCAACCAGGGGATCCAACTTCTGAAGGGTGCCTCTGTTGCATCATTTGACCAGAGGCAAGACAACGAACCTCCAAGATAAAGTGCCATTATATAAGGTGTTCTAAACCGAGATGGTTATGGCACACCCATGGCAAAAAGACAATTAAATCAATCCCGAAGAGCTGATCCGAACTTACAATCAGGTGACATGGTATGCTTGTTACCACAAAACCTACAAAGCACATGACCTCAGAATAAGTTAGACTACAGGCAAATCAGACAATTCAAAATCGTAGCAAAAGCTGGGAGCCACATTCATAAATTTGACCTACTGCTGCAGATGGCCATATACCACTCTTTCCACATCACACTCGGCCAACTTTACTTGAACAACAAGTTCTGCAGGCTAAAAACCTTACCCTCTTCCACAATGGAGAAAGATGAATAAGACAAATGTGAACATCAGGCAATGATCAACTCCTGCTTATAATATAGTAAACTTCATACAGTGCTAAGGGCAGTGGTTGGCGCAATGAACAGGATGAAGAGTAGCATCTCACCACTAATTTCAGCTAGTCTTGAGATGTTGTCCTCCTGTGCTACTGGCACTGCCCACAACAACCAGCAGCCGACTGGGTGCCACGAGGCAGAGGAACGTAATCCGGAGGTGGTTGAGTACTTCCAAGAATTCGAACTCAATGTCTGGAGAGCATAGAAAAAAGGAGAAGAAGCAGTAGAGGAAAGGAAAGAGCATGTGAAGATAATATGGATGGCATACAGTCATGAGAACTGGATAATACCATTCGATCAGAAGAACGGTCAAAGGTGGCAGCCCAATGGGACTACCAGAGTGAGAGATTTAGACAGTGCGCAGGAATGGGGCAATTCTCCAGAGCATTGGATATGGGAAGTGGACAAGCTAGACATCCTAACAAGGTCTGAACAGTACCAAATCAACTAGCAGAACTGGATGTGTAGGTTCTGCCTCTACCACAGGCAACGACATAATAAACTAGCCAAAAAAAGATCTCAGGTGGGAGCTAGTAGAGGGAAGAGAGCACAAAGTCTTATTTGTGCCCAAGGTCATACTATGTGAAATAAGGGGAAATCAGAATAAAACAATCACCCAACAGAAAAAACATATTAGCGGAGAAAGGGAAAAGGTTGAGCAGCTGGGATAAATGGTTAACAGATTGCATGAAGTAAAGAGGAGGATCGAAGTGGAAGTGAAAAGGTGGACCAGAGGACATTGGGCCAGGTCAGACAAAATACATTGACTACAGAAGAAATAACAGAATGTCAATGCTAGGAGGTTTGGACCCATGGGTATATTGATAGAACTGAGGAAGAAAGATAAAGGAGAAAGTAGAGCAAAGCCTGATAGGAGTTAAGCTGGAGGGAGAGAGTGGCAATTGTCATGAATAGTGATGGCATTAGAAGATTGGTTACATCACAGACAACTCGGAACAGGTTGGAGCAAGGTTTTAGTTAACATGACCTGCAAGGCAGATTGGTCAGGTGTACCAGTAAGGCAGATTGGTTAGGCTTACTGTAACGACCCAGCATACATGAGCTATGGCAGCTGGAACCTACACCCATACACGTAACCCGGAGGCCCAAAGGTAGGAACCAGCAGGCAAGTAAGTACTTGACCTAGGTAGACCCGATGCCCAGGGCTTGGGGAGGAACAGAATTAGCCGGCCAGGTACTTAGGTACCTGAGTACACCCAGGAGAGGTGTCAGCGTACTTAGGGACCTCTGAAGGGGCAGTGACGCAGCTAGGCCGGGTAACTGGAGAAAGGTCCACAGTGTCTATCTCCAGCAATGGGATAGACAGGGTAACAGGGGGAAGTAATCTTGTCCACCAGACAAGGTTACCCTACCCTCAGGAGCAGGGTACCCTGCCATGGAGCTTGGGTTAACCTGCCCAAAGTCGTTGGTTACCCTACCTTTCAATAAAAAGTTCCTCGCGGAGTTCAGGAAAGTTGACCACAATGTTTGTCACGTGAAGCCATGCGTAATACAGGTCTCTGGGGTTCCGGGATGTTCCATTGGGCGAGCTACACAACTCCGAAGCAGCTGTAAATTGGACACATTATTTCTATCATAGTCCTCCGGCCCCGCCTTGAGGCCCGGACGTCATGGGCAAATGGTTGCGTAGTTGTGTGCACTCTGGCAAAGAAGAATCGTAGGAGACCGGCTTGCAATACAGTATATATCACTGCTGTCCTGTCGACCATACACTGCTCGCAGGATATATAAGGGGCGATAGGGTGGAAAGCAGAGTACCTCCTGCAAGTTGTGGGGAGTAACATGGACCAAAGCTGCCAGAGTTATTGGGTGTTATCCGTGGGGGTCCCGAAGGTAGTCCCGCGTAGTGCTGGGGCGACCGGGACAGTTTTACGCCTACCAAGCCCGTACGTGTGCCCAACACTATAGGCTGTCAAACGGAAGTGCAGAGACACTAAAAGCATGATTCCTACCACAGGTAAGGTAGTTCCGGGGTAGTGGTTGTGGGTAGCACCCATTGGCTCACTCCAGGACTACCGTTTCCTGGGGAAGACACTGGTAGTCCGAGAACAGTAAATAGTGGATAGATAAACCACTCACAGTAGCTTTCAGGGTCATGTAGAGCTCAATGCATATGGGATTGGTGTCATAGATGGTCCAGTGGATCAGGTGTCTTGACTGTTAGCGACGGGCAAGACACCGATACGAAGGGGTTTTCACTCCATCAGGTAAAATGGAAATGGGCGCCAGAAACGAGAACCGCATCAGATGGACACGGACTAGAGTGGGCCAACACATGCATGCCTGCAGGGGGTGCCAGGAGACATGTCAGACCACCCTCAGCAGAGAAAGATGTGCCTGAATCGTTGCAGTAAACTGATAGGAGAGTTTCCGGCATGAGATAAAACTACCTCAAAGTGTATGCGGGAACTCTCCTACTGCAATAATCAATCCTCTCAAGACCTTAATTGAGTAACGCGTGTGGCTTAACGAGATTAAGTTTCACTGTTTACTTTGCTTTTCCATCGGTGTGAACCTTTGGTAATGAGTTTGAGGTTGTTCGGTGCAGCCGCATCCTCGGGATCCATCTTCGTCGGGGTGCTCCAGTTACAGTACACCATTACGCAACCTCCTCGCTTAACCCCTGTCTTGATTAATTGTTTTCGACCTTCGACCTTGACCTTGCGTGACTACTGGTAATCTTGTCTAGAACAAGAAGCGCAGGGTGGAAGGTGCAATGTCCAGTAACGAACTTCGAGTCTGAATGGAATCCAATATGGATTCAGACCTGGAACTAGATGAGAACACCGCCATCACGTTTCGTGCGCCGGTTTTCGCGGATGTTCACACCATTGAATGGGATGGCCACCAGTTGCTCTTGCAGGCCACCCCTATTCAGTTACCTGAGCACTGTGTTGATCTTATAATTACAGACCCTCGTGCTGTGGCGCTTTTATTCTTGCAAGATTCTGCCCTTGTCCTCAACATAATCCCTCCAGCACTGGGAGGCCTCGCAGTTCCTGATTTCTCACATGAGTTCGGAGAACACTGCATCATCCGCGAGATATCCAGGGCACTCACGGACGCCAAGCGAGAAATGAAAAGTGGAACAACCAGCAGCAGCAGGTGTTCCGCAAGCAGATTACTACAGCAGTGGTGCAATGGATGCGAAAGCAGCGTGAGGCATACCTATGAATGCTGAAGGATCAGCAGGCCTTGAAAGCTCGCATGGCAGCATTGGAAAAGGCCTTTGACGGAGAGTATAGTAGTGACGCTGAGAATGATGTGTTGATAACAGAGGCCGCACCCCCACTTCTACTCGTCCATGCCAAACCTGGGAATTCCAGAATGGAATTGGCCTAGAGAGCCGGAGACGAGCAATGGAGGGCATACCTAGGCCCTGCGGGTAGACGAACGCTATAAAGCCTCAAGAGAGAAGGGTACACCTACACCTCTTGCTTCACCAGAGAATCAACGGGCTCTCTGTCCGTCCCTATCCTCAATTGCCCACAGTCATTCCGGAAGTCCGGCGATTGAAGCACCTGACAGGTATCGTGTCTGGAAACGAACGTCACAGCCACAGGGCATCACCGCACTGGATACGCCTAACCCTACTCCCCGTCCAACCCCTGGCCCTATCATCTCTGCTGCAACACCTTCAGTTGCAACCCCCATAACTCCCAGCGCCGAGCGAAGACCCATATCACTACTAGTGTCGTTGCCAACCCCTGAGACCTTTCCTGCCACAGTCTTCCCACCAGCAGTAATGGTTACCCCTGGGTCCCGGCCACTGTGAGCGGTGTCACCTGGATTTTTTGAGCGGGTAAGGCGCCGGCAGGAGCGAGTACCTGCGGCTCTATCATAGGGAAGTCCAATCCCCAGACCCTGGACATCTGCCTGCTCTGTCCTGTCATCACCACTGATTCCCTCCGGCCTCCCAAAACCAACTCTTCCCTCCCCGCTCCCCACGATCACAAGGGGCGCGTTGGACAGACAAGACGAGTTCTGTCTGTTGGGGTGCAAATCAGAAGACCGCAGTATGAGGGGGATTCATTACCACACATAAGGGTGGAGGAAGGAACAACGGACCCTGGGGAAGCCTAGAAGAAGACAGAAGGAAGAAGATGGATGGCCAACATGTGGGTATTGTGGGTCATGGAGGCATGCCGGCCCCCCAATGCAACCCCTGAGGTGTCCAGACCTTCCGGCATTGCTGCGGGTAACGAAGGTGGCTCCAAACCCAACTCCTGAGAGTGGGCGACACCCAGTTCTACCACTGGCATCAGTACCATCAGGGGCTAACCCCCCCGATCATGGGTATCAGGATCGCCAGGAGGAACAGTTTGATGGGTACGATAGACCACCGGTAATGCTGGGCGGAAACGCAGCGGATGGTGGAGATGGAAAGGTGCCTCCAGGCGGCGGTACAGCGGGAGCGGGAGGAGATCCAGGGGACTCAGACCATGACAGTTCCGATGGTGATATTGCCAAGTCTCTCCCTGACTTAACGTCCTTTCCCAGCGCTCGCAAAGATAACTGGAGCGAGAAAAAGAAATGGCAGTGGGAGAGCGGCTCTAAGAAGCTATCACGGGAACTACGGAGTACATCGATCTCACGGCCCTCCTCCAGACAGCAGCATAGGAAGCCGGATAAGCTGGGTGGCATTCCGGCATTCATGGGAATGGTCACCGCACTTACACCCTCATGGACGTTGGTGAAGGTTCAGTTCGAGTATGTTACTGGGTGGAGGTGGACCGATATGGACAAGGTAAACCTAGTGATCCTCCTTTTAGAAGACACCACCCAAGCATGGTATCTCAGGCTGCACTGCCACAACAATAAGGAGGCAGCCAAGGGTATTGGAGTTCCTGTCACTGACGCTAACCGATTGGGAATGTGGAAAAGATGCCGGGAACGGCGTGAATGAAGGTTCGGCGGTGATCAAGCAGAACGAGACCGATCGTTTCTCGAGCGGTGAGACCTGGTGATGAAGCCATATCACATAGATGAGTACCTAAACAAGATAATTGACTACATGTATAAGCTTAACTATAGACACCCCATGCTGGTATAATACAAGGTACGGTCTGGTATTACCCAAGATGTTCGGAATGCATGGGCACTCAAGAAGCCCCATCCTGCCAACTTGAACAACGAACTTGATCTTCTTCAAAAGGTTGGACACATGCTAGAAGACAACACCCGGTTCAGTAACCGTGTTATCCACCCTCTACAACGGTCTCAGCCACTGGATGAGAAGGATGATAGGTCATCGACTTCGGGACGGTTTAAGGAGAAGGAAAAGGGTTTGGGCAGACAGAACCAGAGGCCTTGCCAAACCTACTAATTTCAAGGTGGGGAAACAGGCAAAGCCGGGGACTTCTGCGTATGCAATAGCGTATAAGGAAATCCCGTCGACTTTGACCAAACGTTGGGGAAAGCATAACCAGTGCACCAAGTGTGGACAAATGGGTCACTGCTGCAGAAAGTGTACTGTGGCATTCCCAGTATTTAGTGCGTCTCAACAGCCTAATGGGTTGAAAGGTTCAGTCCCGGTAAGCGAGCCCACGGGTACAGAAAAGCGGCTGAAGCATATCGAAGCACCACCTCCAGCCTCCTTGTCAAAAAACTTGCAGTCCGACAGGCATCACCCCAGATTATGGACATTGATACTGACGGCGCAGAATAGGTAAGAACCCATTCTGCCTAAGGTATAACCTTACCAACCCGTATCCATAGACCCATGAGGGATGGAGGAAAGAAATTCCAGAAGTGGCTGCGGGGATGGCTAAGTGCCCCCCTACTGCATGAACGACCCTGATACTGACTAGACCCAGGTGGTGTGAGCAGATAGATGTTGCCGGCCATGCACGGTGGAGTGGGCTATCTCTCCTGTGTTGGGTTTCTGGTTATTTCCTTTGTTCTAGTTGTACGTATTTCTTGCAGGATTTCCTGAGCTGGAGGGGCAATTCATAGGACCTTGTTTCGGTTCACGCTGGGTGAGGTCCTGTTGGAGGAGACACGCGACATTGGGGAAGCAAGGATGCGTTGCTTGGAACTGGTCTGACAATGGATGCCTACCCACTACAGTGAAAATTGTTTTATTTCCTATAAGCAGAATTGGTTCTGGCTGTACTGGATCGAATAAACACAGTCATTTCCAACTTTGCCTGTGGAGGGCTTAGTACCCGAAATGGTGCTGGCATGATAGTAAATACACTAGCTCCTGATAAATTGAATACCAATCCCTTAATGTTTTCCGACCCGCTGTCGCCACTCTTGTGTCGCAAGGCAAGAGATCAAATGTATTAAACCAGGATGACTAAGGCTTTGAAACCAGCGAAAATGCAGAAATGTTACAATTTGCATCGTCATACCAAGTCTATCCACCGGTGGGTAAAGTTAGACTGCAAAATTAGAGCTAGACAGGTAAGCACGGAAGCGCTCCTGCTGCTCGATAGTGGACCTACTGGGCCAGTACTTAGTTGCCAATGGGTTAAGCAAACTCTGGCAGCTTGTGTACGGCGAAAGGTGCATGTGCCAACAAGCGACGCAAGCAGTAATCATATTCCTGGGTCAGGTGTGCACTATACCAAATCCTTGGAGATGAGGATAGGTGACCACCAGAAGAAGCTGTGCTTTGAAGTCGTGGACATGCGCGACACCAAGGTGGATGGGTACCTGCCTATGTCTTGGTTGAAGGACCATAACCCCAATATAGATTGGAAGACCAGATCACTAACCTGGCGCTCAGGTTTCTGCGAGGCTAACTGCCTAGCAGAGCAGAGGCGGTTAGTGTATATGACCAATGAAGAGTTACTAGCCGAAGACCCTAGTAATGTGTACCTGTTGGGAATTGTTCAGTTCTGCGATGAGGAAGGTGCTGACATTACGGTTAAGCTACTCCACGAGCATAAGGACAGTGGGGATATCTTCAGTCAAGAAGGGATTCGGTCGCTGCCGGAGCACACAAAGTATGACCACACTGTCGAGTGGCAACGCGGGAGTCAACCTCTGTTTGGGCATGTCTAACCATTATCAACAAAGGAGGTGAGAGCACTGCGTGAATATCTCAATGAAATACTACGGACAGTAAAGTTGTGGTAATCCAGTTCAGCGGCAGCAGCCCCGATCCTGCTGGTGCAAAAACTCGATGGTGTATTAAGACCAGTAATAGAATACCAAGGGTGGAACAAAACCAGGCTTAAGAGTAAGTATACTCTAGCGTTGGTGTATGAACTGCGAGACAGATTGGGAAACCCATTGTGTGCACCAAGTTGGACTTAAAGAACGGCTACTACCTTCTGAGGATGGCAGAAGGGGAGGAATGGAAGATGGCCTTCCGGTGCAGATATGCACTGTATGAATACACGCTCATGCCGTTTGGGTTGTGTAACGCCCCGGCCACTTTCCAAAGCATGATAAATGAGGTCTTACGAGATGTCATGGATGAAGGAGTCATCGCGTACATGGATGACATCCTGATCTACTCTGAAACTATGGCAGAGCATGTCGCGATGGTGACACTTGTGATAGAACAATTGCGAAAAGCCAGACTATGCGTAAGCATGAAGAAGTCCAGTTTCTACCAGCGGGAAGTTGAATTGCACGGATACAAGATCTCTGACATGGGGATTTCTATGTTGTCAGAGAAGGTGCAAACAATTAGGAATTGGGCACCTGCAACTGGCCTCATTGATGTTCAAAACTTTATGGGCCCTGCCAACTTCTATTGTCAGTTTATAGAAGGTTTCAGCAAGATAGCGAAAACTCTAGCGGGCTTAACAAAGAAGGATGTGCGATGGGAATGGAGACCTGCGTCTGTGCAGGCCTTCAACTATTAGAAGGAGCCGTTTACGTCCAAACCCATCGTAGCACATCTTTACCCTGTATAGCCAACCCGGCTGGTAACTAATGCTCGTGACTTTGCACTAGGAGCAGTCCTCTCCCAGTTCTGTGAAGATGGGAGGTGGCATCCAGTGGCCTATCATGGTCGGTGTTTGCACGCAGTGGAGATTAATTATGATGTCCATGACAAGGAAATAACTGCTATTGTGGCGGCATTCAAAGAATGGGATCATCTGCTACGTTCGGTTATGGACCAGTTGGTGATCTATATGGATCATCAGAACTTGGAGTACTTTAATAGTGCCCAGGTCCTCAACCGTACGCAGCACCGCTGGACTGAGTTCCCGAAACCGTTTAACACTGAGGTGGTTTACCGAAAAGGCTGGTTGAATGAGAAGGCAGATCCTTTGTTGCTGTGTAGGGAGTAGTGCCCAGAAGGGGGGAGTGGTTTTCCGCCACAGTCATTTTTTCGCCCTAGACAGTGGGTTGGGAGCCAGGAACAGGACATCCTGCGACCACATGTGCTGCAGCTGTGCGGAGAACTTCGGCTCCAGTCTTCCCTTCCGGATCAACTGCGGGTAGTGATAGTACAAGATCAAGATTCCTTAAGAATCTGGAAGGCAACGACTGCCGGTGACAAGGAGGTCGACCAACATTTCATGACAGAAAAGGGCTTGCTCCGGTACCAGAACAGGTGGTATGTCCCGAAGGGTCAGAATCGGGGGCAGACAATCATCAGGGCTGAACATCACTCACGAATCGCGGGACACTTTGGGACTTACAAAACTATTGGCAGGGTTATGGCGAACTTCTATTGGCCTAAGATGGATACGCACATAAGAAACTACGTAAGAACGTGTGATACATGCCAAAGGAATAACTCTATCTGGCATAAGCAGTTTGGTCTATGGGAACCTGTTGATGTTCCTATATGGGCTTGGACAGCGATTTCGCATTGATTTCATTGTAGCGCTACCAGAGTCAGAAGGGTATACCAAGATCTGGGTCAGCGTGGACAGATCCTCGAAAATTGCCCACTTCATACCCTTGACCACTGTGGGACCGATCAAGCGGCTTGCCTTAATATTCCGGAAGGAGGTTTGGCTGCTTTATGGACACTGGGAGTCAATCATCTCCGCCCGAGATAGCGGGTTCACATCCAAGTTCTGCAGGGGTCTAATGCACTTGTTGCAAGTGCAACTAAGCGTCTCGACTGCATTCCACCCTGAGACTGATGGGCAAACCAACAGTGTTAATCACAGACTGGAGTGGTACTTGTGTCGTTACTGTTCCTTCCAACAGGGTGATTGCATTTCACTGCTACCCTTTACGGAGCATGCCTACCACACTGCGATATGAGAATCCCCCAGGTTGTCACCTTTTGAGATCAATTATCGGTTTAACCCATGTACAAACAGGTCAGTTGTCATGTCTACTAGTCAAGAGATACATGGCAGCCGCCAGCTCTTGGTTAAGGTATGGGAAGGAGGCTTGCAAGACATTCGACAAACGATGCAATAGGCACAGGAAGGGTAACGGGAATGGCATGACCAGAAAAGGTTGCCACCACCGGACTATGTTACCTTGCAGCATGTGGCCGCTAGGCGGGCAGAGAAAGCGGACCCCCTGATGTTTAAGTGATGGAACATCCGCAGGAAGAGTCCAATAGAGAGGCTGGACCAGCAGACCTCTGGAGCTTTCCTGGTCAAACGTCGGGTCAGTGACTGAGCCTACCAACTCCCACTACCCGCCAGATGGAGCATCCACCCGCGTTTCAATGTCACGTTGCTCGAACCATACGATGAAGATGCGGGATCAGGTAGCATCAAGGAGGTCCCTACGGCGGAACTGGTGGACAATGAACCAAGTTACGTTATCAAAGCTATTGTGGGCAGTTGATGGTACGGTGGAGCAAGGACAAAGTTCCCGTTACGCTTTGTCCAGTACCTGGTTTCACGCGAATGCTATAGAACCCAGGAGAACTCATCGGAGCCCTGTGAGATACCAGAGCGGACAGGCTTACAGGCCATTCTGTATTTCCAAGAAAGATATGCGTCCAAGCCTAGGGACCGTAGTGTCTTAGGAGAATCGAGTCAATCAAATGAGAGACAATGCTAATGGTCCAGGACAGAGCATAGAGAAGAGGCGGGTGATGTAATGACTCAGGATACATGGCCTATGGTAGACGGAACCTACACCCATACAGGTAACCCGGAGTTGAACTGGTAGGAACCGACAGGCAAGTCAGTACAGAACCTAGGAAGACCCGATGGCCCAGTCTCAGAGTGGAGCAGAATTAGTTGGTCAGGTACCTAGATGCCTGGGTACACCGGGGAGACATGCTAGCATACTCAGGGAGCTCACAAGGGGCAGTTACTCAGCTAGGCCGGATAACGGGAGAAAGGTCTGAAGTGACTTTCTCCGGCAACGGGATAGATGGGGTGACTGGGGAAGGGGATCTTGTCCAATGGTCAAGGTTACCCTACCTTCAGGATCAGGTTACCCTGCGATGGGGCCCCGGTTACCCTGCCCAAAGTCTTGCGTGACCCTACCTTTCAATCTGAAGTCTCTTGTGGAGTTCAGGAAAATTAACCACAATGTTTCCCATGTGAAGCCGTGCAGAATACCGGAAGCAGGAGTTCTGGGAGAGCCTATTGGGCGAGCCACCCAGCTGCGAAGAAGGTGTAAATTGGAGACATTATTCCTATCATACCGCCCCGGGCCCGCCTTGAGGCTCGGACATAATGGGCAAACTGTAGCGTAGTTGGGTGCAGTGTAGCGAAGAAAGATCGTGGCCGACCTGCTTGCAACACCGCTTATGTTACTACCATCAAGAGGATCATAGGCTATTCCCGGGATATAGTGCTGGGTATAGGGTGTAATGACCCAGCATACATGAGCTATGGCAGACGGAACCTATACCTATACAGGCAGCCAGGAGGCGGACTGGTAGGACCTGGCAGGCAAGCAAGTACTGGACCTACGGAGACCAGATGGCGCGGGCTCCGAGAATGAACGGAATTGGCTGGTCAGGAACTTAGGTACCTGGATACACCCGGGAGCAGTGTTAGCGTACTGTGGGACTTCTGAAAGAGCAGTTGCTCAGCTAGGCCGGGTAACTGGAGACAGGTCACAAATGTCTATCGCCGGCGACGTGATAGACAGGGTAACAGGGAGAAGTTATCTTGTCCACTGGACAAGGTTACCCTACCCTCGGGATCAGGGTACCCTGCCCAGGGGCTTGGGTTACCCTGCCGTTCAATACGAAGTCCTTCGAGGAGTTCAGGAAAACTGAGTACAATGTTTGTCATGTGCAGGCATGCATGATACTGGAATCTGGGGTTCCAGGGGATGCTATTGGGTGAGCCACCCAGGTCCGAAGAGGAGGTAAATTGGAGACATTATCCCTATCATGCTCCTCCAGCCCCGCCTTGAGGCCCGGATGTCTTGGGCACAGGGTTGGCTAGTTGTGTGCAGGGTAGTAAAGTGGAATCTTTGATGACCTGCTTGGCACAGCATATACGTTGCTGCTGTCCGGTGGGCCCCAGGCTGTTCACAGGATATACAAGGGGGCATAGGGTGGAAGGTGGAGTACCTCCTGCAAGTTGTGCGGAGTAAAATGGACCAAAGCTGGCGGAGTTAACGGGTGTAAACCCTGGGGGTCCCGCAGGTAGGCCTGGGTGGTGCCAAGGCGAGCGCGAGAGTTTTACACCTACCAAGTCCGCAGGTGTCCCCAATGCCATAGGATCTGAAAGGGAGCTGCAGAGACACCAAAAGCATGATTCCTACCACAGGTGAGGTATATCCGAGGTAGTGGGCATGGGTAGCACCCATTGGATCACTCCTAGACCACTGTGTGCTGTGGAAGACACCGGAAGTCCATGAACCTTAAATAGTAGATAGATAAAACCTGGTTGTAGCTTCTGGGGCCAAGCAGATATCATTGGACATGGGAAGGGTGTCCTAAATAGTCTGGTTCATGGGGTGTCTTGACGGTTAGCCACTAGCAAGACACCGATGTGCAGAGATTTTCACTGGGGCGGGGAAAATGGAAATGGGCCGCAGAAATGATAACCGCATAAGGTGAACAACGAGTAGAGTGTGTCAACACATGCATGCCTGAAGGGTGTGCCAGGAGATGTGTCGGACCGCCCTTAGCGGAAAAGGCTGTGCTCAAACAGTTGGAGTAAACTGATGGGGGAGTTTCTCACATAAGGTAAACCTAGTTAAAAGTCTATGCAAGAACACTCCTACTCCAAAGATCAATCCTCTCGAGACCTTAATTGAGTGAAGCATCAGGCTTAATGATATTAAGTTTTACCGTTTACTTTACTCTTACATCAGTGTGAACTTTTGGAGAAGTTTGACGTTGTTCGGTGCGGTCGCAACCTTGGGATCCATCTTCCTAGGGGTGCCCCTGTTACAGTATATCATTAAGTAAGCTGCTCGCTTAACTCCTCTCCTGATTCATTGTTTTTCGACCTTTGGTACGGACCTTGCATGAATACCGGTAACCTGGTCAAGAACCAGTAGCCCTGGGTGGAAAGGGCAATGACTAGTACCGAACTTCGAGCTAGAATGGAATCCAACCCGGATTCAGACCTTGACCTTGACAAGAGATCCACCAACACATTTCGTGCGTCGGTTTCCACGGATGTCCCCGGTATTGACTGGGACGGTCACCAATTGCTTCGCGAGGTCACCCCTATTGAGTTCTCTGATGAATCTGTTGATCTGATGATTACCGACCCTTGCGCTGCTACACTTTCGTTCTTTCAACATTCCGCCCTCCCCCACAACCTGCTGCCTCTCATGCCGCAAGGGGTACCATTTAGCGAGTTCTCCTGCTAGTTTGTTGCTCCTTACATCGTCCGGGAGGTATCCAAGTTGATTGAGGACACGAAGCGGGAACTGAAGTAGTGGAATGCCCAGCAACAGCAGGTGTTCCACAAACAGATTACTATGGCAGCGGTGGAATGGATGCCAGTACAGCAGGAGGCATACCTGCGAATGTTTAGAGACCAGAAGGCACTGAAGGATCATGTGGCAGTGCTGGAAAGCGCCTTCGCAGGAATTTGTAGAATTGATGCTGAGAATGACGAACTGATGGTAGGGGCGGCGCCCCCACTCCCGCTTGTCCACACGAAGCCTGACAACTTCGGAATGGAACTGGCTATGAGTGCCAGAGATGAACAGTGGAGGGCGTACCTAAGCCCTGTAGATATAAGAATGTTGGAAAGCCTCAAGGGTGAAGGGTACAGCTATACCTCGTCCTTCACAAGAGCATCAAGAGGCTCTCTGTCTGTGCCCTCCTCGATCACCCGCAGTGGGTCAGGAATTCCGCTGCTGGGACCAACGGATAGGCCACCGCTTAAGAAAAAGACGTCCAAGCCAAAGGGCATCAGGGCACTAGACACACCTGACCCTACTCCTTGGCCAACCCCTGCTCCCATTAACCCTCCTGCAAGACCGTCGCTTGCAACTCCTGTACCTCACATCGCTGCCCCAAGACCAATACCTTCACGCGTCTCGTTGCCCGCTCCTGATACCTTTCATGCCACAGTCTTCCCACCAGCAGTATCGGCTACCCCAGGGTTCTGACCACTGCGTGCGGCATCACCAGAATTCCTCGAACAGGTAAGGTGCCACGAAGAGCGAGTACCCATGACTCCATCACGAGGGACTCCGATCCCCGGACCGGGGACATCTGCCTACTCTGTTCCTTGGGCACCAGTGATTCCCTCTGCCCTCTCGAAACCAACTCCTCCCTCCGTGCTCCCCACAATCAATAGCGGTGAGTTGGACAGCCGAGACGAATTTTGCCTGTTGGGCTGGATATTGGAAGAAACCCGGAGGGGATGGATTCATTACCCGACATCTGGGTACAGGAAGGAACAACGGACCTGCATAAGGCATCGAAGAAGGCGGAAGGAAGGAGATGGCTGGCCAACATGTGGGTATTGTGGCCCGTGGAGGCACGTTGGCCCCCCGATGCAACCCGTGAGCTGCCCAGAGCTACAGGAATTTCTACGGATAACTCAGGTGGTGCCTAACCGAACCCCTGAGAGTGGGCGACGCCCTGTTCTACCACCGGTGTCAGTACCATCAGGGGCTAACCCCCCCAGGATGGGAATCAGGATGGCCAGGAGGAACAGTTTGATGGGTATGATCGACCACAGGAGAGACCAGGCTGAAACCCTGGGGATGGTGGGGATGGAAATGCGTCTCCTGGAGGTGGTGTAACAGGCGCGGGCGGAGATCCAGGGGACTCCCCCTGTGACAGTTCGGATGGCGATGATGCCGATTCTCTCCCTGCTGTGACTCACTTCTGCGGCGCTCACAAGGGAGATTGCAGTGAGGAGAAGAAATGATGGTGGGACCGCCATGCTAAGAACCTGCAACGGGAATTCCAGACCAGATCGACCTCATGGCCATCCTCCAGACAGCGGCAAAAGAAGCTGGAGAGGTAGAGCGGTATTCTGGCGTTCAAGGGAAAGGTTACCGAACTTGCAAGCTTTCTAACATTAGTGGAGGTCAAGTTCGAACACTTTGCGGGGTGCAGGTTGACCGATATGGAAAGGGTAAACCTGGTGATCCCGCTCTTAGAAGATACCATCCGAACATGGTATCTCGGGCTGCACTGACACATTAACAAAGAGGTATTCAAACATAGTGGTGTTCCTGTTAACAACGTTAACTAGTTGAGAATATGGAAAGCATTCTGCGAATGACCGGAACGAAGTTTCGGCAGTGGCCAGCCGGGACCTGACCGATCCCTTCCCCCATGGCGAGACCTGTTGATGAAGCCACATCATATTGATGAGTACCCGTTCAAGATAATTGACTACATGTATAAGCTTAGCTATGCAGATCCAGGTCAGGTACGAGACAAGGTACAGTTGGGTATCACCCAGGAAGTTCGCAAAGCATGGGCACTCAAGGAGCCCTATCCAACCAACTTGAATGACTACCTTGGCCTACTGCGGAAAGTTGGTCACACGCTACAAGATAACACCCAGTTCCGTAACCGAGTTCTCCATCCTGTTCAACTGTCTCAGCGAACCAAAAAGAAGGAGGATACGTCATCAACTTCCAGGAGGCTTAAGAAGAAGGAAAAAGGTTTGGGCAGACAGAACCAGAGGCCTGCCAAACCTACTAATTTCAATGCGGGGAAACAAGCAAAGCCGGGGACTTCTGAGTATGCAATAGCACATGAGGAAATCCTGTCGACTTTGACCGAACGTCGGAGGAAGCACAACCAGTGGACGAAGTGTGGACAAAGTGGTCACTTCTGGAGGAAGGGTACCAGAACGTCCGCAGTCGTTAGTTCATCCAAACAGGCTCATGGGTTGAAATGGTCAGCCCTGGTAAGTGATCCCACAGGGATAGACAAGAGACTAAAGCGCATTTAAGCACCGCCTCCAGCTTGCTCGTCAAAGATACTTGAAGTCCACCCGGCATCACCTCAGATCATGGAGGTTGATATTGATGGCTCGGAATAGGTAAGAACCCATTCGGTTTAAGGTGTAACCTTATTAACCCGCAGCCATAAACCCCTGAGCAATAAATGGACAAGAGCCAAGGTGGTGGCTTCGGAGATGTGTAAGCACCCTTCTACCGCATAAACAACCCTGATACTGACTACACCCAGGTGGTGTGGGCAGGTAGATGTTGTGGGCCTTGCATGCTGGGCTGGGCTATCTCTCCTTTGTTGGGTTACTGGTTGTTTCCTTTATTCTAGTTATACATATTTCCTTCAGGTTGTCTTTAGCTGGATGGGCAAGTCATGGACATTATTTTGTTTCAGGCGGGGTGTGGTCCTGCTCAAGGCGACGCTCGACATTGTGGGAGCAAGGCTGCCTCCCCTGGAACCGGTCCCACAGCAGACTTCTACCCACCTTGGGAAAAATTGTTATATTTAGAACATGCAGAATTGATTCAGGTGGGACTTGATCGAATAAATAGTACTATTTCCAACTGTGCCTGAGGAGGGTTTAGTATCCGAAATCATGCTGGCGTGCTCGCAAACACCCTAGTTATTAATAAAAGGCGAAACCCAGTCCCTTAACCTTTAGCAACCCATTGTGGCCACTCTGGTGTCGAACGGGCAGAGACTAAAACAAATTAGGCTCCAAGATAACCAAGTCACCAAGACAAGCGAAGAGACAGAAGCGTGACAACTGGCCTCCACATACCAAGTCTATCCGCCTGGGGGTCAAGTTAGACTAGAAAATAGTGCCCAGCCAGGTAAGGGCGAAAGGGCTTCTGCTACGTGATAGTGGAGCTACTGGGTCGGTGCTTAGTGGCCGATGGGTTAAGCAGACTCAGGCACCTTGCCTACAATGAAAGGTACATGTGCTGATAAGCGACGCCAGCAGTAATCACATTCCTAGGTCAGGTCTACACTATACCAAGTCATTAGAGATGAGGATAGGTAACCAACACAATGAGATGCGCTTTGAAGTCGCAGACATGCCCAACACCAAGCTGGATGGCTTCTTACCTATGTTTGGTGGAGAGACCATAACTCCGACATAGATTGGAAGACCGGATGACTAACCTGGCGCTCAGATTTCTGCAAGGCTAACCACCTAGCAGAGCAGGGGCGGTTACTGTTTATGACCGATGAAGAGTTACTAGGCGATGTAATGACCCAACATACATGAGCTATGGCAGACGGAACCTATACCCATACAGGTAGCCAGGAGGCGAACTGGTAGGAACTGGCAGGCACGTAAGTACTGGACCTACGGAGACCCGATGGCCCGGGCTTCGAGAAGGAACAGAAGGCTGGTCAGGCACCTAGGTACCTGGGTACACCTGGGAGCGGTGTCAGCGTACATAAGGACCTCTGACGGGGCAGTTACTCAGCTAGGCAGGGTAACTGGAGAAAGGTCAGAAGTCTCTATCTCCAGCAACGGAATAGACCGGGTAACTGGAGAGAGTCTTCTTGTATATCGGACAAGGTTACCCTACCCTCAGGACCAGGTTACCCTGCTATGAGGCTTGGGTTACCCTTCCCAAAGTCCTGAGTTACCCTACCTTCCAATACGAAGTCCCTCAGGGAGTTTGAAAAAATTGACCGGAATGTTCGTCAGGCGAATCCATCCATGATACTGGATTCAGGGATTCCGGGAGATGCTATTGGACGAGCTACGCAGCTCCGAAGAAGCCGGAAATTGGAGACATTATTCCTATCATACCCCTACGGCCCCGCCCTGAGGCCCGGACGTCATGTGCAAACGGTTGTGTAGTTGTGTGCAGTCTAGCAAAGCGGAATCTTTGGAGACCTGCTTGCAACACCGTATACGTCGCTGCCGTCCGGTCGACCGTAAGCTGTTCGCAAGATATATAAGGGGGCATAGGGTGGAAGGTGGAGTACATCCTCCAAGTTGTTCGGAGTAAAATGGAC
>PYWC01000100.1:304679-315453 GCA_003182015.1 Tuber magnatum | reverse complement strand
ATGTAGGCGGCTAGACCTAAGATGAGTGAAACAAAAGACCAAAGGGGGGCATCCGGAGCCAGGCTGGAGAGGCCCTGGAGGTGGGCTTCACGATGCTGGGCCTTAGCCGGGCAGTGTAGTAAGGCGTGATCGAAAGTCTCCTCACCCTCGTCACAGGAGGGAAGAAGGATCAGAACCTGAAGCAGACAATCATGAAGGCAGAACATGAGTCCCAAATCATGGGACACTTCAGGACTTACAAGACGATTGGCCGCCTTAGGGCTAACTTCTATTGGCATAAGATGGAGGAGCACATCACCGACTACGTGCAGACATGTGATGCGTGGCAAAGAAATAAGTCTATCAGGCATAAGAAGTTCGGTCTGCTGGAACCTATTGATGTTCCTATGTGACCACGGACAGCGATTTCAGTGGACCTCATTGTAGCTCTGCCTGAGTCCGAAGGGTATATCAGGATCTGGGTCATAGTGGACAGATTCTCGAAAATGGCACATTTTATAGTGCTAACCACGGAGGTATCGATCAGGGACCTTGCCTTGATGTTCCTGCAGGAAGTTTGGCTCCTTCATGGACTCCTGGAGTCAATCATCTCTGACCGAGGTGGCCGATTCACATCCAAGTTCTGGATGGGTCTGGTGCACTTGTTGCAAGTGAAACTAAATGCTTCACCTGCATTCCACCCTGAGACTGAGGGGCAAACCGAAAGGCTAAATCAGACACTGGAACCGTGCTTGCGTAGTTACTGTTCCTACCAACAGGATGATTGGGTTGTACTACCACCCCTTGTGGTGTATGCATACAACGTCTCTACACCAGAATCCACCAGGTTGTTATCATATGAGATCAACTATGGGTTTAACCCAGGGACAAACGGGTTTCGCGTCGTGTCTGATAATCAAGGGATACACCCTAGTAGTGAGCTGTTGGTTAAGGGATAGGCGGGAACCTGGCAGGATATTCGAGAAATGATTCAGCGGGCACAGGAAAGGCAACGGAAATGGCATAACCAGAGAAGGTTGCCATCACCAGACTATGTTACCTTGGAGGATGTGGCTGCAGGGCGGGCAAAGAAAGTGGACTGTGTGATGTTGAACCGAACAAACATCCAGACGAAACATCCAAGGGAGAAGCTGGACTACTGGATGTTGGGACCTTTTGTGGTCAAACGTCCGGCAGGTAACCGAGCCTATGAACTCCAACTGCCCGCCAGATGAAGCATCTACCCGGTTTTCAATGTCACCTTGCTCGAACTGTACCACGAGGATCTGTGGTCAGATAGGGTCAAGGGTTTCCCTACCGCGGAGCTGGTGTTCAACGAGCCTAGTTACATTATTGAAGCTTTGGTGAACAGTTGATGGTATGGTGGAACAAAGGGGAAGTTCCCGTCAGGCTTCATCCAGTACCTGGTTTCATGGGAAGGCTACGGGACTGAGGAGAACTTATGCGAGGCCTATGAGATGCTAGGAGGGACCGGCTTAGAGGCCATTCTGGATTTCCACCAAAGATATCCGTCCCAGCGCAGGGACTAGAGGGTCTGGGGGGAATCGGGTCGTGGAAATAAGAGACGACGCTAATGGTCCTGGACAGACCGTAGAGAACAGGGGAGTGATGTAAGGACCCAGCATACAGGGGCTCAGGCAGACGGAACCTCTACCCATACCATTAGCCCGCAGGCGAACTGGCAGTAACCGGCAGGGAAGTAAGTACTTGACCTCCGGAGACTTGATAGCCCGGGCTCCGAGAATAAACGGATTTGGCTGGTGAGGAACATAGGTACCCAGATGCACCCGGGAGCACTGTCAGCATACTTAGGGACATCTGAAAAGGCAGTTGTTCAGGTAGGCTGGGTAACTGGAGACAGGTCAAAAATGTCTATCACCGACGACGGGATAGACAGGGTAACTGGGAGAAGTTATCCGATCTGCTGGGCAATGTTACCCTACCCGCGGGATCAGGTTACCCTAGCCGCGGGATCGGGTTACCCTGCCCGGGGGCTTGGTTCACCCTACCCAAAGTCCTGAGTTACCCTACCTTTCAATACGAAGTCCCTCCGGGAGTTCAGGAAAATTGACTGCAATGTTTGTCACGTGAAGCCAGGCGTGATACTGAAATCTGGGGTTCCGGGGGATGCTATTGGGTGAGCTACGTAGCTGTGATGAAGCTGCAAATTGGAGATGTTATGCCTATCATACCCCTCCGGCCCTGCCTTGAGGCCTGGACGCCACGGGCAAACGGTTGGGCAGTTGTGTGCAGTCTGGTAAAGTGGAATCTTTGCAGACCTGCTTGGAGCACCGTATACGTTGTTGGTGTCCGGTCGACTGTAGGCTGTTCGCAGGATATACATGGGGGCATAGGGTGGAAGGTGGAGTACCCCCTCCAAGTTGTTCGGAGTAAAACGGACCAAAGCTGACCAAGTTAACATGTGTTAACCGTGGGGGTCCCAAAGGTAGTCCCGGGTGGTGCTGGGGCAACCAGGAGAGTTTTACACCTACCAAGTCCGCAAGTGTCCCCCATGCCATAAGCTCTGAAAGGGAAGTGCAGAGACACCAAAAAGATAATTCCTACCACAGGTGAGGTGCATCCGGGGTAGTGGTCATGGGTAGTACCGCTTGGATCACTCCTGGACCACTGTGTCCTGCAGAAGACACCGGAAGTCCATGAACCGTAAACAGTAGAGAGATAAAGCGCTTACAGTACCTTCCACGGTCAAGTAAACAGCAAGGCACATGGGAAGGGTGTAATATATAGTCTAGTTCCTGCGGAGTCTGGACAGTTAGCCATGGGCAAGACGCCGATACGCAGAGGTTTTCACTCCGGCGGGGAAAATGGAAACGCACCGCAGAAACGATAACCACATCAGGTGAATACCGACTAGAATCTGTCGACACATGCATGCCTGCAGTCTGTGCCACGAGTTGTGTCGCACCGGCCTTAGCGGAGAAGGGTGTACACAAACGGTTGCAGTAAACTGATGGGGGAGTTTCTAGCATAAGATAAAAGTACCTGAAAGTCTATGCCAGAACTCACCTACTCCAACAATCCATCCTCTCGAGACCTTAATTGAGTGAAGCGTCAGGCTTAACGATATTAACTTTCACTATTTACTTTACTCTTGCATCTGTGTGCACTTTGGGCAAAGTTTGAAGTTGTTCGGTGGGTCGCAACCTTGGGATCCATCTTCCGAGGGGTGCCCCCGTTACATACGGTGGAAGGTGCAGTATCTCCTTCAAGTTGTTCAGAGTAAAACAGACCAAAACCGACTGACTTAATGGGTGTTGACCGTGGGGGTCCTGCAGGTAGTCCCAGGTGGTGCCGGGGCGACTGGGAGAGTTTTGCACCTACCAAGCCTGGAAGTGTCCCCACCACCATAGGCTCTGAAAGGGAAGTGCAGAGACACTAAAAGCATGATTTCTACCATAGGTAAGATAGATCCGAGGTAGTGGGAATGGGTAGTACCTATTCTATTACTCCTGGACTACCATTGCCTACAGAAGACACCAGAAGTCTGAGAACCGTATATAGCAGATAGATAAACTACCCATGGTAGCTTCCGGGGTCATGTAGAGATCAATGCATATGGGAAGCGTGTCCGAGAGAGTCAAGTTCATCAGTTGTCTTGAGTGCCAGCCGCTGGCAAGACGCCGTTGGAAAGAGGTGTTCACTCTGGTGGGCAAAATAGAAATGCACCGCAGAAACGATAGCTGCATAAGGTGGACGCCGACTACAGTGTGTCGCTATATGCATGCACGAATGGGGTGCCAGGAGGCGTGTCAGACCACCCTTAGCGGGGAACGGGGTGCTCGAATGGCTGGAGTGAACTGATGGGACGGTTACTGGCATGAGATAAACCTACTTCAAATTCTATGCGGGAACTCTGCTACTCCAACAACCAATCCCCTCAAGACCTTAATTGAGTGAAGCCTGAGGCTTAAAGATATTAAGTTTTGCCGTTTACTTTACTCTTACATCTGTGTGAACTTTTGGCGATAAGTTTGCACTTGTTCGGTGCAGCCGTGACCTGGCGGTCCATCTTCCTAGGCGTGTCCTTGTTACACTTACATACCATGACTCCATTATGTCATGGGGTCGTGCATGACTCATACATGCAAGGCATTGATATGTTATGATTGGTTGATGTGTTTGAGTGACTCACAGTTGTGTTATATAATGTTCTGACTTTTACACATGACTCGAATAACTGGTTATGCATTTTGAGACATATGATGCAGTTCCCACACATGACCATTGCAGGTGACACATGGCTATCAGCAGCAGGGTTAGGGTTGTGTCACGATCTGGCCAGAGGAGCGCTGGCCAGGTGACGACAGCAGGGAAAAGGCTTCACATATGATGTTATTTAGATGTCATACAGTTAAGTTATTCTTTCACGCACATGACCTCATTACCAGGTCATGGGGCTTGTTTATGTTTAAATTGTTTTTAGGCACATAACATCGTTAGGAGGTCATGGGGCGCATTTATGTTGATTGCATTTCGCACATGACGTACAGTTGACGTCATGGGGAGAGTCTAGGCTGGCCGGTAAGGCTTACCAGGCTGGCAGACTCGTTTATGTTTTGCGCGTGATCTCATTAGTCGGTCTTGTGGTTGCTTTATTTATAGTGTCTTTGATTTACGTTTTTGCACATGACTTCACTTAGAGGTCATGGGATGTTTTGTGTTTACACACATGACTTGTCTAAGTCATGTGATGGATTTCACACCTGACCTCGCTTGAGGATCAGGGCAGGGTTAGGGTTGCGGAAAGAGGGCTATATAAAGGCCGAGTTTCCACTGATGGGTTAACTCTTCAGGCAACCATCTACTGTTATTTTCTATCTACTACTTTACGATCCTTACAATATAAAAACCTTTACACTCCAATCTCATCCCCTAGACGGATCTGCTTTACAGTCAAGAACTGATCCACTACGCGGATTCTATTAACCAAATTCATGACCGATACTCCCGGCGCTGATGAGAAACTGATTCTAGTCTCAGTATACCAAGATAGGGCCTGGAGACTCGAGGAGCTCAAGGAAACAACGCAGTACAGCTGGGAAGAACCAATCAAGGTCGTTACCTGTTGCGAGCAACATGAGGAGTGGGAAACTGTAACATTTGGTTGTGTCTCCCACGACACCTAACGAGGACAGAACGGCAACTCCAGAGAACTCGGAGTTCACACCAAGACAACAAAGGAGATATCGATCTTGCAGAGGATACTCGCAACCTAGCATGAGTACGAAACGCCTTAGTCGAAGCACCAAGCCAACCCTCACGTGCAGCAAGTCCGGTTACACCCGAACAAACTTCACCCCCAGATAGTTCCCCTGACGGAACACCGCGACCGAGAAGGATGCCCACAGCGGCAACACCACCACCGCTGGCAGGACCTACGACACAGGCACTGATACTGACCGAGGACCAGATGACAAGGTACAGGGGGGGCGATTAATGCCTACCTGGAGTCAGGACCGAAAGCAAAGGAACCGGACCTCTATGAGGGAGACCGCGAAAAACTAAGACAGTTCCTAAGCCAGTTGGAACAGTACTTCAAGGTCAAGGGATACGCAGCTGAAAAAGACACGATCAAGGTAGACTATGCCCAGTCCGTCTTAAGAGAACCAGCAGGGCAATAGACAATGCCCTATGAGAAAGGAAAATGAGACCAGATATGGGCCTTGTGGGAGGAGTTTCAAGAAACCCTCCAGACCCAGTTTTGGGACAGAAACACCAAGGAAATGGCAAAGCTCAAACTGGAGAAGATGAGACAAGGAAAGGAGAACTCTTCCGACTACTGGCACAAGTTCCGTATGATATCCATCGAAGCGGAATACAACGACAACACGGAGTACCGCCATCTCCCGGGCGGTACTAACGAGAGGCTGTAAGAGGCCTGGATAAGCGCAGCGCAGACCAATGGAATGGTAGAAGGCTTCGCAGTATGGGCCGTCAAGAAAGAACACAAAATCAATCTTGTTAGACACGCTCAAAACAAGACCAAAGGGATACAGGACCTGACTCTGCCTCGCAACACCAACCGGACCTGCCGACTGAACAACAAACCAAGACTGCCACTAGCAGGAGACCCTATGGACATGGACCCAGCAGGAAGAAGGAACAGGCGATTCCAACGATTGTCCAACCAGGAATACCAGAAAAGATGAAAAGGGAATGCATGCCTCCGCTGTGGAGTGAAAGGGCACTTCATCAAGCATTGTCGACGAAAGGAGACCAAACTCCAAGAAATGGAAGCCACAGAGAGGATGGAAGGGCAGGAGACTTTAAAGGAATAAAGTCCGCAGCAAAGAGTGGTCTACGGGATGAGGAAAGAGGCAAACCCACCGGTATCGGACATATATCAACAAGGAAAAACAAGACACCGCGAGCAACGTAAAAAGTAAACAAGGCAATGATGAACAATATGGCGGGTTATGAGAATGACAACGAATATCCTATGATTATGATAGAACTATGCACAACAGACAACGAGACAGAAAGGAACTGGATGCTCGATTCAGGAGCAACCGAGGATGTCATCGACAGAAACTTCCACAAAACCCACAGACTACCCCTGAAACACCTAAAGAAACCAAGGGACATATACAGGGTCAACGGAGAGAAAAGCAAAGCAGGACCCATCACCTATACAGGGCAAGCAGTAAGAGAGATTGTGTCACATCACGAAGCCATGACGTTTCAAGTAGGGCACTTGGAGAAACACAGTGCGATCCTAGGAACATCATGGCTAAAGCGACACAATCCGAATATCGGCTGGGAAAAAGGCCAAATCAAGTCCAACACGGAACCAGGCACGCAGTTGTACCTGCAAAGTTCCCCAATGATTGAAACGATCCCCGAAGAACAAGCAACCAGAGAGAACCTGAGGACGCAGATCCTCCACATGAACACCAAACATGAAGAAGAGATCCCCCATGATGAAGGCATAAGGGTACAAGTGTTACACCCAAATACTAGGAAACCAACATGAGGATCAAAGAAGGCTACAGGTCACGACCTGTACACCACAGAAGACACGATGGTCCCCGCAACGGGACAAAAGATGATACCAACAGCAATTGCAGTGGGGCTACCTGACGGCACCTATGCAAGAATCGCTCCACGCAGTGGTAAGGCCGCCCGACATGGGATTACCACAGGTGCAGGAGTGATCGATGCATACTATAGCGGCGAGTTACAAGTCCTGCTAATAAACAGGAAGAATGAGGACTATACGATCCAAAACGGGGATCGCATTGCCCAGATGATTATCGAAAATATCGATACCAGGAAGCTGCGCAAAGTCCGAGAACTGGACAAGACTAAAACAGGCGAGGAAGGATTTGGCAGCACTGGAGGAGGAACCCCGAAGAACAACAGCCCCACCGAAACGACTGAGGAGAAACCCCTGAGCATATCTTTCATCTCAGCAAAGGCTTTCGGTCAACTTTATGGGAGAGGGTCACAGACAGGGGTCCTCAGATGGGACGAAGAAGAAGATAGACCAACAATCGCAGAAGCGTAAATGATTAGCACAGGACTAGCGGTGAAGGAAGAAGCCAAGAACAAGTAATTAACTCTGAGGCAACTGGTCCTGAAAGAATATCACGACTATCTCAGGATATTCAAAGAAAACGAAAGGACGGATCTTCCCACAACACAAGAGTGAAGATCACCAGATCAAGCTAGAGGAAGGAAAGGCTGCCCCCTTCATGAAATTCGACCCGTTACAGGAAGTGGAGTTGAAGGCACTGTGCGAATGCTACCAACAGAACCTGGCCAGGCAATGGATTGGACCATCGTCCTCCTCAGCGGGGGCACCCATCCTATGTGTTAAAAAGAAAGATAGGAAACTAAGACCTGGCGTGGATTTCCGGGAAGTGAATGCGGTATCCCAAAAAGACAGGTACCCTCTACCCTAGATCGACGAAGCGCTGGACCAACCAGAATGGGCCAAGCACTATATGAAGTTGGATATCAAGGATGCATATTACAACATAAGGATAGTAGAGGGAGATGAATGGAAAACAGCTTTCAGGATGCAATAGGGACTATTGGAGTCTTTAGTCATGTCCTTTGGATTATCAAATGCTCCAGCGACATTCCGACGATGGACCAACCCTAAGTTGAGCAAACACCTGGACATATATTGTATCCTCTACCTAGACGATATCATCATCTATTCAGACAACATGGAGCAACAGCACCGATGGATACGGAATGTCTCACAGGCATTGAGAGGAGCCAAGGTCAAACTAAAAGCTTCAAAATGCGACTACCATACGGACGAGGTCGAATTCGTCGCATTTATCGTTAATCCGGAAGGAGTATGAACCGATCCAGTCAAAACAGGGGCCATCGATGACTGGAAAGCACCCAAGAGTGTAAAGGGAGCGCAAACCTTCGTAGGCTTCTGCAACTTCTACCGAAGATTCATTGAAGGATTTGGCAGAGTAGCTAAACCCCTCTACAATATGACAAAGAAAGGAGTCAAATGGGAAGGGGGAGAAAAACAACACCAAGCATTCGATGATATGAGAAAGCGACTTACTACTACAGCGATATTACGACACTTCGACCCCGCGCAACCCATCATAATTGAGACAGATGCATCCAACTATGTATGCTCCGGTATCCTCTCCCAATAAGGACAGGACGGATTATGGAGACCTGTCGCGTTTCGATCAAAAACAATATCAATGGTAGAGCAAAACTATGACATTCACGACCAGGAACTGTTACCCATTGTTCAAGCAGTTAAAGACTGAAGGAAGTACTCGCTAGGAAGTCGACATGTGATCTGCGTGATCACGGACCACAGGAGCCTACTAGTGTTTACTACCACCAAAGAACTCAATGGACGACAGATTACCTGGAGCGAGACATTAAGCCAATACCACCTTCCAATCGAATACCGCCAAGGAAATGAAGGAGGAAAGCCGGGCGCATTGACTCGGAGGACGGAGGACCTCCCCGACAAGGAAGAAACACGGTCGCAGCGACCAGGAATACTACTCCCTAAAGAGAAGTACTTCGCAAAAGAAGGAGATGAGGATAGCGGATACGAATCCCTAAACGAAATAACCACGGCTACAAGCAACGACGACGGATATGAAGAATGGATAACAAGAAAGACCACCAGTGACCAGGAAATCAGCGAGATAAAGAAGGCCTGGAAGGAAGGCCTAAAACAAAGGAAAGGTGTAACCCTCGGGCCATACTGGGAAAAAGATGGATACCTATAGTATGATGACAAGACGAGGCTGGCGGACGAAGAAGCCTTATGAACGGAAACGATAAGAAGAAATCACGACATTCCACCGATGGGACACGGCAGAACGGCAAAAAGGACAGCCTGAATTCAACGACCATACCACTGGCTGTCAATGCGCGCAGACATTAAACGATATGTGAAGAATTGCGATATCTGTCAATGAACGAAAGAGGTTAAACACGCACCCTCTGGGCCGCTGAAACTGCTCCAAACTCCAGGAAGGCCAGGGCAATCTATTGCTATGGATTTCATCACTGCACTACCCGAATCGAACGGTTATGACGCCATGTGGGGTGTTATCGACCGACTTGCGAAAATGGCGCACTTTATACCATGCAGAACCGATGTGACGATACCACAATTTTTCAGCTAGTTTAAAGACCAGGTCTTTAGACTCCATGGCCTACCAAAAGACATTAACTCCGATAGAGGATCCCTCTTCACATCGGACGTATGGAAAGAAATCACAGGACAACTAAGTGTCAGCCGACACTTGGGCACGGCCTTCCAACCACAAACGGCTGGCCAGACTGCAAGAACGAAGGCAATGTTAGAACAATATCTGCGAGCCTACATCAACTATCAGCCGAACGATTGAACAGAGTTCCTGCCCACGGCAGAATTCGCATACAACAACAGACCACAAGAAACAATAAAGACCACACCCTTCTTTGCGAACTACGGATACGACCCCGCCTTCGATCTGGCACAATATCAGGTGCTCTGAACGATAACACAGGCCGACGATATGATAAGGATACAGGACATATTCCATGACGCAAGGACTCTAGTACAAATGAGTCAAAAGGAAAACAGCAATAAGCACCGGGAACCAGACCCAAACCATACGGTTGATGACAAGGTGTGGTTGATACCATGCAATATCCGGACCACGAGACCCTCGAAGAAGCTGGACTACAAGAAACTTGGACGATTCAAAATAATCCAAAGGGTCGGGTTGCAAGCATGCAAACTCACCCTCCCTGCCTTGGTGAAACAGACTCATCCAACATTTCACACCAGCCTCCTTCAGCCTTACCAAGAAAACCCTTTTCCCTCTCAAAAAAGACTTCCCCCTCCGCCTGTTCGCATAGATGGAGAAGACGAATAGGCACTCGATGAGATAATAGACTCTTGCTTGCACTGTGGTAGGCTCCAGTACCGTGCTAAGTGGACAGATTACCCGCCAGAACATGACGAAGAGTGGTACCCGACCACCAACTGCAAGCATGCACCCGAAGCAATTCAGTGATTCTATGAATGTTACCCGAACAAGCCAGGGGTATGAAACCACAATTAAGAAGTAACAGAGGTACGACCAATGGACGAAGATGACAGATCTCCCACTCCCACAACTTACTGAACGGAAAGAACGGAACCGCACATCCTTCACGCGACGTTTCGGCGGAGGGTGCCAAGTGCACCAAAGCGACAAGTGCGGCTCCGGCTGCTGGCCGCGCTGCAGCCACCGCACCCCGCCAATGACCAGCCCGCTGG
>PYWC01000100.1:285733-304276 GCA_003182015.1 Tuber magnatum | reverse complement strand
GGCAGGTCAGTTCCCTCTGCGCAGAGTTAAGAAAGAAGGAGAGGAGAAGCAAGAGCCTGGAAATGCTCTTGCGAGAAACGAAAAGGTGGATGAGCAAGACGGCCCACCAAATATTGGAAGTGGCAGGAGACAAAGGCTCGAGCTACCCTGATGGGACTCAGGCTGGTGAGAGAGGGGAGCTAATGTCACGATCTGGCTAGAGGAGTACTAGCCAGGTGACGGCAGCAGGGAAAAGGTTTCACATATGACGTCGTTTGAACATCATACAGTTGAGTTATTCTTTCACGCACATGACCTCGTTAGCAGATCATGGGGCTCATTTATGTTGATTGCATTTCCCACATGACGTACACTTGACGTCATGGGGAGAGTCTAGGCTGGCCAGTAAGGCTTACCAGCAAGGCAGACCCATTTATGTTTTGCGTGTGACCTCATTAGTCGGTCATGTCATTGGTTCATCTATAGTACGTTCGATTTATGTTTTCGCACATGATGTCACTTAGAGGTCATGGGATGTTTTATCTGTGCGCACATGACTTGTTTAAGTCATGTGATGGATTTCGCACCTGACTTCACTTGAGGATCAGGGCAGGGTTAGGGTTGCGGGAAGAGGCCTATATAAAGGCCGGGTTTTCACAGATGGGTTAGCTCTTCCGGCAACTATCTACTGTTATTTCCTATCTACTACTTTACCATCGTTACAATATAAAAACCTTTACACTCCCATCTCATCTGCTAGAGAGCTCCGCTTTAGAGTCAAGAACCTATCCGCTACGTGGATTGTATTAACCAAATCCAAGACCAATACACTCGGCGCTGGTGAGAAACCTATTCTTACATGAGAATACCAGGATAGAGCCCAGAGACTGGAGGGGCTCTAGGACACAGCGCAGCGTAGCTCAGAAGAACCAATCAAGGTCATTACCCGTCACGAGTAACACAAGTAGTGGGAAAGCATAACAGGTTGGTATGAAGAGTTAGTATGGGAGTGATCACAAGGATCCAGGAGGATATGCTCATCACACTCTCATCTTTGTATGTTCTTACCTATAACCTTTCTATCCTATCCTTTGCCTACCCATGCCAAGGTTGCAGTAAGTAGCCACAACCCGCGCACATTTGCAGGCTCACCACCGTAAGCACTCAACTAATGGCCTGATAGCTCAATATAACATTGTCACTCAACATAACTTTACGGCTCAACATAACTTTGTAGCTAACGTAATTTGGTGATATAGTGTAATGATAATTGTTTAACATAGCTACACTATATTTTTATCAAAACCTTTCCTTCATATTATCAACTATCATTATACCACCAAAACCAGCTCTAATCCTCCCCTGGCAAAGGGTTAAGCCATATGATGATATTGCCGTTCATATCCAAGCTGCTCTTAACTCCCTCTATGATTCACTGAAGGAGTATCCCAACATTGCACTTGTTGCTTGTACCTTTGAAGTACTAGTATCTCGACTTCACTGATGCTAGCAAGGGCCTCCCTTACACAAAGGTCCTGCACCGACAAACCACAAACTTTCCAATAACCAAGAAATTGCCATCTGCCAGTCTTTTGATCAACTCAACTCTTTGGGACCAGTGCTGGTATACAAATGGTTACAAGATGTGAAAACACTATTCTTAGGAATGTATATACTGGTTCTCTCCCCACACCTGTTATTAGTAACCACTAGCCTCCAAGATTTCTCAAGCGATACTCCAGGTACTTTGTTTTCAAGCTACAAACTATCAATATTGAATACAAGAATGCCGACCAACCAGATGAGATCCATGTTTGGCTGGAGAAAAACAGAGCCATTTGTCAGAGATACAATATTTAAAACTACGATACATCTCATATTGATGAAACCGAATTCGGGATAGGAATTGGAAGACACCCGTAGATCATCACACAAGATCCTGACTGTGGAGCATATCTCCAAAGCTCAGCCAATTGAAAGCTTATTTCCGTATAAGAGAGTATCAGTGGAGATGGTTCTGTTTTACCTCCTCCGATTATGGTATTAGGTGTAATTTATTAAGAGCCTTGGTGCACAATGAGCTCTATACCAAATCATTACTTGGTAGGCACTTCTGGGATAGGTTACAGTAATGATGGATTGTGTATGCAGTGGCTAGCCCACTTTAACCTTTTTCCCCCCCAGCGGCAAGCTACTATCTATCACCTCCTACTTCTTGATGGCTAGGGATCTCACTACACAAAACAGTTTCTTGCATACTCTGATGCTCACAAGATTGTTGTTTTCTGCCTTCCTCCGCATTCAAGCCACCTCCGCCAACCTCTGGATATGGTTCTCTTTCAACCGTATACGCACTACCATGCCAAAGCCGTTGAGGCTGCTACTCGGTCTGGCTGTGGTAACTTTAACAAGATTGAGTTTTTGGATGCAATTGATTCTCTAAGTTTACAAACCGTTAAGGAATCAACTATTCACTCTGCCTGGCAAGCCACTGGGCTTACCTCTCATAATCCTGATGTCGTCATATCGAAATTACAAGAACAATTAGTTCCTCAGACCAAAGTCCAACCATCTACATCCCCACGTATTCTATCATCTCCAACAATTCCCCTTATAATACATAGGCTTAAGTGAGGAGTGGAGGAGCTTCAGCATAAGGCAGCAGATCTTTCACCCACCCCTTAGCAGAGGTTAAAACTTGTCTCACAAGGGGGTCTTGACCAAACAAAATCAGGGGCCTTAGCTATGGAGCAGAGGGAGAATACTAGAATGGCAGAAGAAATAAGAAATGCAAGTCGCAGGAGACAGAAGGGAAGGGATGTCCAGAAAGGAGGTGTTCTATATCTCCATGAAGTATGTGACATGGTGAAACAGAAAGAGGATGCTGAGGTCACCAAGTGAGAGAAGCAATTAAGACAAGCACAAAATGCGATGACACGAGTGGAGCAGGGTGAGCATAAGCTATTGCTGAAGGAGATGAAGGTATATGTTAAGTAGAGAGGTAAAATTCTGAGATAGAAAAAAAAGATATGGAAACTAATCATAGCTAGTATTAAACAAGTATGCCTACAGAGAAAAAACTAAATGTAATATAGAATATTCAATAGAGTATATCTGTGGTTTAAGTATATCAAGTTATAGAGTTACATTGAACAGAATGTTATCTTGAGCCATGAAGTTACATTTGAGCCACAAAGTCATGTTGAGCCATAATGTTATGTTGAGCTAATAGGCACTCGGTTGTGTACCCGCGGTTGTGAGCCTGTAAACATGTAAGGGTTACAGCTGCTCGCCCCAACCTTGGCATGAGCATAGAGTAATATTGTGCACAGCCTATTACAAGCGAGTTATAAGATAGGAGCGTCAAGTGCTTAGCTGTCCGGAGTGGAAAAAGAACCGGAGTCTTATATCATCTAGACTCAGGTATCATCACTCATGTTGAAAGCATACTG
This sequence comes from Tuber magnatum, assembly GCA_003182015.1. Lineage (NCBI taxonomy): Eukaryota > Fungi > Ascomycota > Pezizomycetes > Pezizales > Tuberaceae > Tuber > Tuber magnatum. The sequence continues at coordinate 300,845 of PYWC01000100.1, read as the reverse complement.
ACAGGTAGAAAACATTACAACTTAATAAAGTGGTACTTCCATAAGCAAATCTAACAGTACTAATAATAGTATAGTCATCCAGCAGGATTAAAATGTAACTATTAGAGAAGTAATAACAGCTAAAACCTAGATCCATATCCATGTTCACCTATTTTTTAACCCTAAACTGTAAGCCTGATATGGGAAAACTGTATTCTCATAAAATAGTAAGAGCCAGTTTTGGAGGACTTGTAGGCTGGTCCACTGTCCCATTGAAGGTTGATTTTAGCTGAGGAAAGGGTTATCTCAGCATCTTCTGAATGTTTGCAAACTGTTATTTATATAGGGAAATTGAATAGAATAGTCATATCCAAAGAGACTCTAATCTTTTTTCACGTAATTATTAGGACCAAGATATGTTTTATTTCTATGCAATTTAGCATAGTTTTCCTGCTCTGGTTGTAGAGTTATTTCAATTTCAGTAGAAGAGAAATATTTTTGCCATTGTTTCCAGATGTGGTTAATTGCTATTCAAACCAAAGATGGATATAACTCAAAAGTCCACAAATGCTATTGAATTCTTTTCATAAAACAGCACTCAATAATACTATACTGCTACAAAGACAAGTGCAGGCATATAGCGACTGCACTGACAAGTTAGATGCTACTAGAAGGCCTACTAGATAACTAGTCAGCTATGATGGGAACCACTTAGATCTTGCGATTTATAAGAAGGCATTATTGTAACCAGTTAGCAATAAGAGATAACTATAATAAGAGACATTGCAGCAATCATGACAGGAAATGTCTCATACCAAACCTGATGCAAGAGGATAAAGATTTAGACTATATTGATTTGTCTATTAAGAGAGCTGATAACTCCAGTTGTGTAGAAGAAGGCCATTAAGTATTTCAAATAAAATGCATAAGGTCAAATAAGGTGATTCAGTTAAGGATTTTGATAGGTGAGGTAGTGTTCAGTGAACTTAGATAAATTGAATATAGGTGAAAACCAGTGACAGGCAGGGGTGAAGTTTCATGCTCAAATAGTATTTGGACTTAGGAAATGAAAAAAGATAGTTATAATAAGTTAGTCCCTGAATCCATAGACAAGAAATATAAATATGAGAGTGCTTTTCCACTTTCAAGTATTATTGGTAATAGAGATATCTTATAAATGTATTTATTAAAGAAAAAACAGAACTCTATTCTGTTATTCATAAAATGAGACTTCTAAGATATAGTCTATCTTTAAATACTACAGCCTTAATTATCCTTGATTGCTCTTAAAGTTGGCTACCATGCAAGAGTAGGCACTGAATTTGTGCTACCACTGCAGCAGTGTTTTATAAGACTCTAGTACTTTTGCGAATAATGAAGTTAATAATATTACATCCGCTCTTATTCTACCTGGCTATACTAGCCTAGTACAGCTATCTGATATATCAGACAATTACTGATTCAATGATGTTTTCAGTAACTTTATAGAGCAGAAAATCTTGTCGTAAGAACTTAATCGATGGAAGTAGCAGTTAGTTAGAGCCCACCATATTTCCACAACTTGGTATGCAGGACAGGTATAAATAGTATTTACTGGATCTCAACGGTGGAGAAAAATTATTTATGACTTATTTTAAACTGTTGGACTTGATCTAACAATTAATAGTTTACACAATTGTAGCTTAGGAGTAAGAAGATTTGGTGTGGATAAAAAAGAAATTAGAGATTGAAGAAGTGAAATGAAGAGTAGGGTATAGAGGGTATTAATAATACAATTGATGTGATGAAAGATGAGAATGGTCTAGGTAATTTTATTGATCTTTATAAATAGAAACTGTATTTCCAGATTCCTTAGTAGTGTTTTAAATAAAAAAACTATATATTGCCATGGCCATCTGGCAAGGGTTCAATGGCATTGGTGTATTAATTGCAGGGATGGAGATCCGAGTTGGGATGGTTGCAGGGTAGTATGAGGTGGTGTTTGGTTGAGGTTTCACAGAATCAAACCTTATGGAAACTGATAGAACATTGTGGCTGCGCAGGAGAAAGTGGTTAGAGGTGTTGGGATTCGTCAGTGGAGGATTCTCCTTTGTTACATAAAGGCATGTACTCCTCTGAGATTTACTTTCCTGATGCAACATCATAATTTCCTCTCTACACCTGTACTTAGGAATTACAACTTTGTTTCTTCTTTGTATTACTGGAACCCGTGAACCCTGACTGTGATCCCAGAGAAACCGTCCTTGAACCCCTCAAGCCTTGATACCAGCACATTCTGTTTGTACACTTGCCCCTCTCTCTTATCCTGCCTGCCAGAGTGTGCATTAAACTATCTGTTCTTGACCCCGTATGGACCCTGCATATTACACAATGTTGTTTCTATGAGGATCCAATGCACCGCACACTTTGTCACTATCTATCAAAATTCCGGTTCGTGACCTTCACCAATCTACAGCGGACTGCTAGCCTATCTAACAAGCGGTTAGGCAAACTAACCTATGACCAGAAATACAACAATCTCATGGCCATATAAGGTATTCTCCTCGGGACGGTAAACCTATCAGCAACTTCCAAGTATCCTACCACCAAATGATTACAACAATAACTACATACCTTGACTGAAGCAGTTCAGATCCTCCGCCTTGATAGCCAAGGCCTGGAGGCCTACCTTACTACCATCAAATAAGACCTAGCACGGACTAAGGCAATGGTCACCTTGCTCAACAACATCGTGACCAATGCCGTCGCAGGTCCTACTGCACTACCAGGCAGTAGGAAGAAAGCTTCAATCCCTAACCCTGAGAGGTTTGCTGATACCATAGAAAAATGCCACCTCTTCACTACTAAACTCCGCATGAAACCCCCCTGGGACCACTAGCCATTCAACCGTAATCAACACGGTTTTACATACACTATTATTCTGCTCACACGGTCTGTCTTCCTGTAGGTAGAACCAAGCGTTACCACTGAGACTATCAATTATGCTAATAGCAAGACCCTATTGGCAGAACTAGAACAAGTATTTAGAGACGGCAAGCATGTGGTCAGAGGAGAAAGGAGAATAAGGGATCTCACTCAGTAGAACCGTACGTTTGTTGCGTACCTTGTAAATATCTAGCAGCTGGCTGCTGACACCAACTGGAATGATACGACTGACTAGGGTACAGTATACTGAGGTCTCTGCCCTCAGGCAAAAAGTGCCCTGATCCGGTTGGCGACCCTCTAGAGATGCTGACAGCCCAGTCTAACTTGTTAAAAGGGTTGAACAACAACATCTGAGCCCATGCGGCCAACAAGAGGGCCTCCTCCTCCTCCTCATAGCATGCCCCTATGGGCACTCAACCTCACTACACCACTGGTACTCCCATTACCACCACTGCTATGGGTACAGCCTCAGGCCCCATGAACCTCCCCATGGGACAACAAACCCTGACTAACATACAGCAGGATGACAGGTTGAGAAGGAGACTACCTCTATACTGTGGAGGTCATGAACATATAGTGAGACAATACCCAAACAAAAGACCCCGCCAGATGCAAGCTGCTACCTTCTTGCCTTTTCAACATCCAATGGTCCCTGAGAGCACCTGCGCAGAATCTGAACAGTTGGAAAACTGGTCATCCCATGTGCTGAACATGCCACTTAGAAACAACATGTGCAGTCGTTTACTTGTTTAGCTATATCTAGTTTGTCTGGGGATTGAATGGAAATTCAAGTTGAAGATTACCACTTGGTGATTGCTTGTGTCAATATCGACAACCAAAACATAATCGGTTCACAAACACCCATGGAATCTGCAATAACTGGGTATGCATTCATGGATAAAAATTTTGCTCACTACCACCACCTCCTCCTAGTAGAGTGAAAAGAAACTATTGACTTAGCAGTAATGTATAGAAGGCCAATCAGTCCTGGCACTACTACCCACCTGATGCAGATAGAGCTGAAGATCAATGACCACCTAGAAGCCTTACTGGCCTTCATTACCAAACAATGCAGGTACCTATTGACACTTGGTATCTCTTTGTTAAGACAACATGATGTAACTGTCTGCTTTGCCAGTAATACTATTATGCTTGAATTCTTCTATTGCCAAGAAAACTGTGCACCTGACATGACCGGCATCAAAGGGGTGTAAGAGGAGATCCCTCACTTCCTTGAAGTCTATGCCATTGAATGAGCCCTGGGCCACAAGGTACTCGAATAACAACAAGGCTGAGACACTGTCCTGCGTAAATGCCATGATTTCATGCTATTGTTCCTGCATAAGGAACACAACCAGTTACCCTTCCACCAACTAGACAATCACACCATTCCTGTACTCCCAGGGTTGAGAACTCCTTTTGGGGCGCTATACCACCTGTCCCCCCCAGAGGTGGTAGCACTATGTAGTTGGCGTGATGAGAATCTTAAAAATCACTTCATCCGGCCCTCCACCTCACCAGTGGTTTCTCCCATCCTGTTTATCAGGAAGATGGACAGATCATTACAATTACGCATAGACTATCGGGCCCTGAATAATTCAATGGTCAAGAACAGTGCCTTCTTACCCACACTAATAGAGACTATTATGTGAATCTCAAAGGCCAAAAGGTTCATCAAGCTGGATGTCCAAGAAGCGTCCAACTTGATACAAATGAAGAAAGGCGCAGAGTGGCAAATGGCCTTCTGGACTGGATACAGCCTCTGCGAGTCCAGAGTTATTCCATTTGATCTAACCCATGCTCCTGCCATCTCTCCGGTATACATCAATAAGGCCCTGCACCTGCGCTTGGACTACTTTTGTACTGCCTATTTGGATGAGATCCTCATTGACAGTAAGACTGGTAAGGAACAGGTTGAACATGTCCCCCAGATCCTGCAAGCCCTGGCTGACTCCAAACTAGAGGTTAAGCCCCAAAAGTGTGAGTTCCACATAGCCCAAGTCAAGTACCTCAGATTCATCATGACTACCCTGGGATTCTGTATTGACAACACCATGGTCGAAACTATTATTGCTGGGCCTATACCCGAGTATATATGGGTTGTGCCTGCTTTCTTGTCATTCGGAAACTTCTATCATAGATTCATCAATGCCTATTCCCACCTCACCCGCGCTCTTACTCCACTTACCAAAAAGGACCAACTATACGTCTAGACCTCTGCATCCAAGCAGGCCTTTGAGCCTCTCATAACAGGATTCACTACTGCCACCGTCTGGGCCTATTGCGATTTCCTCAAGACCCTGATCAGCGAAATCGATGCCTTAGACTTTGTATCGCTAGGCATCATGTCCTAACGTGACAAAGAGGGAGTACTGCATATTGCAGTCTTCTATTCTCAAAAATATACAGCAGTCGAGTGTAACTATAACATCTAGGACCAGAAACCTATGGCCATAGTCCATACTTTTGAGCAATGGAGATGCTACCTGATTGGCTACGAGGTTGCAATCCTGACTAACTATTAGAACCTGAAACACATCACTACTACGTGACTCTTGCAAGGTAGACAAGCTCCATGGTGGGAATTTCTTGCCCAATTTGACTATAACATCGAATATGGGCCAGGAAAGGTCAATGGGAAAGCAGATGGCTTGATGTGAATACAACGGCCAACAGAGGAAGGGGAAGTACAGCAAAGAGAACATCAGAGGCAGGCTGTATTAAAGCCCTATAATATGGGTTTGTTGACAAATGTTATACTCTCTACGTGAGCATCTCCCCTATAAGATCTTTGGGAGGAGGCACATAATGCTGATACAACCTCAACACAGATCCTGAAGGTATTAGACCAAGGTGACCAACATTTACATCTTATCTCCATGGTGGAATGCCGGAGGGATTGGAACGGGCTGCTGTACTGTGACCGCCCATATGTTTCCCTTCACTAAGCGTTGCAACTGTGCCTAATCCAAGAAACCCATAACTGCCCTACTGCAAGGCATCCTAGCAGAGCCAAAACCTATGAATTCATTTCCTGTTGTTTTTATTGGTCTGGCATGCATCATGATATAGGTCGTTTCGTGAATAACTGTTATACATGCCAATGCAGCCACATGGCACGCCATGCCCCCTCTGGTATCCTGTGTCCTGGCTTAGTCCCTGACAAGACCTAGGAACTGGTCTCCACATATTTCATTACCCACCTACCGTGGAGTCTAGACGATGATGCCATCCTGTTCATGGTGGATCGGTCAACCAAGATGCGCTACCTGATTCCCTGCCAGACAATGATTGATGCCCCCACATTAGCGGAATTGTACCTCAATCATGTGTGAAAATACCACAGTCCCCCTGCCACCATCACCTCAGGCCATGGTACTCAGTTTACCTGCGAATTCAGACCAGTAGTTTGTAATTGCCTACAGTTGTCCCCAAAACTCTCCCCTCCATTCTATCCCTTAACCGATGGCCAGACTGAAAGCATAAATGCTATCCTGGAACTATATCTACATGCCTACCTCAACTAGCAACAGGATAATTGGCCCCTTTGATTTCCCATGGCTGAATTCATGGCCCACAACCAGGTCTTCAAACCTACTGGCCTGTCTCCACTCTTGCTCAAGTATAGTTGCAAGCCCTAAATAGACTTTGTAGATACCCAGAAGGGATCTCAAGAGGTATCAGAGGCCAGGGAGTTTGCTCAGTACCTCAGAGACATCCACAACCACCTCTGTTCTGAGATCGCCTATGCACAGCAAGGTCAACAGGAGTATGCCAATTCAGAATACCTACTGGCCCCCCACTTCGGGGTAGGAGAAAAAGTATGGCTCAAGACAACAAACATCCGAACCCTCTGACCCTCCTGGACACTAGATGACAAAAGTCCCTGCCCCTATCCTTTCACTGCCCAGAGGGGCACTCATGCCTGGTGTCTTAATCTCCCTACCCCGATGAGCATACACGATATGTTTCACGTCCCCTCCTTCGAACTTGCTCATGACAACTGTAACCGGTACGGGTTACTAGGGTTTTATGTTTTATGTTTCACAGTATCGTTTGATACTTGTAGCATTTCGTGTGCTATCGTTTGATACACACATTATTTTATGTTTGGTTTCACAGTATCGTTTCATACTTGTAGTGTTTCGTCTGCTATCGGTTGATACACACGTTGTTTTATGTTTGGTTTTACAGTATCGTTTGATACTTGTAAGGTTTCGTGTGCTATCAGTTGATATACACAATGTTTTGCAATATCGCTCATACTGGAGATAAGCGATATGCTGTATTTAAAGACTGCTGATTCCCGCGATGGAAAGAGCAGACTTCGACAGACAGTATTCTTAAATATACTTGGTTGAACGGTTACTTCTTTGATTTCCTATTACACCCCGTTCGAAGCCTCCTTTAGCAAGCAGCTCTCGCTTCGTGTTGATCACGAGGCCATCTGCTCCTATCGCACCGCTACATGACTAGGACCTGGCCCGAACACGTTACAACAAGCCTCTGGCAGAACAGATTGTACTACCCCCGCTACTGCTGGATGTTGATGGAGAGGAAGAATGGCAAGTGGAAGGGGTTGAGGATGTCAAGGTAGTTTGGTATGGCTAACATACCTGTTTAGATGAAGGAGATATGAGGAAGCTAACTGGAAAGAGGTAGACACGGTCAATGGGCTACTAACAACCACGGAGTTCTAGTGCCGCTACCAAGACAAGACCGGCTCCCTTCCTCAGTAACAAACTCACGCCTCTGAGGGCTCTAGCAGATGGGAGGGGAGCTAGTGTCATGACCACCTGGCAAGGGTGCAATGGCATTGGGTGTTAGTTACACCAATGGAGCTCTAAGTTGGGACTATTGCATCATGATAGGAAGTCATATTTAGTCAAGGTGTCATATAATGGAATCTCATAGAAACTGATAGAAGACCGTGTCTGTGTAGGAGGAAGGGCTTAGGGGTGCAGGGATTTGTCAGTGGAGGATTTTCCTTTGTTACATAAAGGGGTGTGCCCCTCTGAGATTTACTTTCCTTACGCAACCTGATAATTTCCTCCCTAGACCTATACTTAGCAATTACACCTTTGTTGCTTCTTTGCATTACCAGAAGCAGTAAACCCTAACTCTGAACCCTGAGACCCTGTCCTTAAACCCCTCCTGCCTTGATACAAGCATGTCTTGTTTGTACACATGCACCTCTCTCTCTTGTCCAGCCTGCCATCGTGTGCCTTGAACTATCTAACCTTAACCCCACACGAACCCTATTCGTTATATATATGTAGCCAGTTTCTCCTATATTCTGACCTGTGCGTATATGTATTAGCATCTCTTGACTGCCTAGTGAGTTTGGTAAGTTTTTCTAGTATTATACTTTCTAAATATATCATATTTTGGGTATCTTCTGAAACTACAACTGGCAGAAAGTGGTAATAGAATATATAGCTTAGTATGAGTACTTCTCAATAATGCAGTAGACTTGAAAGACAATATGAACTTCGCAATTAATACTATAAGTAGAAATAAAGTAAAATTGGAACAAGAAACCTATTACTCTAGAGTGCTATATACTACTTTGTAGGACTTTTATATCTTTAAATAAAAGTAGTGATCCTTCCTGAAATACTATCAATACAGTAATACACTTTCCTCTAAGTCATTCCCTTTCAAAGCTCCTATGCTATCTGAATAATATTATTCCTACTATGATAAAAGAATCTTGTGGTACTGTTCCATACAACTCTTAAAAGCTTTATTTAAAGAAAGACCTAATATATATTATAGAATTGATATTTTAAGACCATGAAGCTCAAAGAATTTCAACACCTTAGAGTATTCAAAATCTTTGAGATTAGTAAAAATTATGTACACAAGAATCATCTTCAAGAATTTCAATGTTATGATATGATCCTGCTAAAAACTTATATAAAGGAGGATAGTCAGTAGTACAAATTTCTTAACAGGAGTGTACTAAGTTTATACTAAGGCAATTGTTTACTAGTTGCTTATATTCTCCGATTATTGACTAACAGAAACAGCTTGAATTGGTATATTGTAGAATGTATTAATATACTACTAGAAATATGTAATATTTGTAAAAAAATTAAAGAACAGGTATTTTTACAAAATTATTAAGAGCAAGACCTATTCATATATCTTCTACTTCAAAAACTCAAGTGGATAGGACAATCAATGCTGTATTTCTTTAAACTTGTAAGCATGGGTCAAGACTTTGGTACAGTGTTGTATGATAAATGAGTACAACTGTTTTAAAGTTATACTAAACTTTTAAGACTTTGGTTGTAAATATAAGGGAACCAAAACATGAGAATAAGCCCCATCTGCTATAACAAAGGAAATCCACCTGGCCCTGAATAAGCGAAAATGGTATAGGTTACATTTATGACCTGTGTTCCTATTGCATAACTTACCCTCAACGAGTATGACTCGTGTAGCTATATAGTAAGATCTACAAAACTTATACGCTGCACCTCCGTACACAGATCTACATGAGGCCGACTTCCGAGGGCCCCGGAGCAATTGCCCCGTTTTCGAGCTTGATCATCCAGTCACCTCGCCACCAAAGTTCCTCGCCCGTGTCTATTATCGTAATGCGTTCACTGTAGCTCACAAATACTGGTACGATTGCCGCCTCTTCGGTGCTCCCGGATCGGGGCGCACCACCGGCATGGGAAGAAGGATGCGCACCAAGGCACACTATATGTCACCCTGGTTCAGCGAAAGTTTCGGTATCATGCCGGTCTCATACCGTATGATAGGAACTCGAATAAACGGAGCACGCGGAGGGGTACCGGCAGTCCAGAACTCCGCCCCTCTGAGAAGGAGGAGAAAAAACAAAACTAACGAACCCGGTTCCCGGAAACAATGATAAATAAAGTGACAAAAAAACAAAAAGAGAAACACACAAGACCTCCCTTTCTGATGCAACACCCTAGCGCAAGGTTCATACCCACTCAACTTCTTATAGTACTCGTATGAATATCAAGGGAAAAGTGAAGACGGAAGCCGCAATTGGTGTAGTTTCTTGTATAGACGGGTCCACGGAACCGTTTATATACTAATACTAAGACCCCGCAGCGGGGCTAATCCAGTAATACGCGATAATCCCATGTTCCAGTTAAACCGCTGATTCCACCCCCCGGCCCCGGATGACGGTAGCCAAGTGAGCTCAAATACGTGCCTTCGTCTGCAGTGCGGAGCCAGAGACGAGGGAATCTGCTAGTAGTTTACTACATCTAGCGCTGAAGTGTTAGAACGGGCTGACTATCTGGACTGCTGAGCACCACCATAACATCTTCCCTCCCCCTAGCCAAGTACAGTACCATCCTTACAGAGCACAGTTTAATACTAATATCTGATACCAGGGTACAACAGTAACAGAGAGCACCAGAACTCCCACAACCTAGCCCTATCCTGATTCCACACCAGACTAGGACTAATATGCACGGATATTCCTACACCGTAGCGGTAAAGTCCTGCCATATTGTGCCTATATGGTACAGCACTATCCGCGGGCTGTCGCAACGGTAACCGTGCGCACGAGGCCTGACTCGCTCCCTGAAGTATCCTACTGGCAAGAACAGTCGCAGTATTTGTCGTTTCCTAAGGGTGTATGGCATATCGAGCTTGAACAGACATTTCCGGCGCCTGGACCGGAAATTGATGTGCCTCCAGCGTTATTCTGATGAGCTGGCGAGTATTGCTTTGTATCCCGTCATCAAATGGCCGGGGGAATGTGGGGAGTGAGATCAGGGAAGTTTGATGAAAATGATTTGGCTGGCATTGTGGTTGCGAGGGATGAGTTTCTACGAGTAAATCACCTTGAACTAGTTTCTTGCACCCCTCCCCTCCTCCCAAAGACAATTCGTCAGACATCCAAAAAAACAACTACTATCCACTCCCTCTCAATCCGTGACATTCCCGTCATTGGTTATCACTCGAACCTCCTTTTTCGGTATTACGAATGCCGAACATTGTATGGCTGATGGTATTATATGGAAGGGAGGATGGCAGAGTGACCTAATCCACAGTCACGTATCCACAGCCCCCAGTGCCCATTAACTTTATCGTACCAAACATCTCTCGAGCAAGAGGCATAACGTCCTGCCTGTATCCGCCGCACGGACCAGAATTTCCGTGCAGGGGTTCAAGTACGTGGGGGGTTCTTCCACCTCTCAAATAGAGCACTCTTTTCCGGACTTCATCTCTATTTCTATCCTGATTGTGACCGGCGGGTGCCCTTGTTCCCACTGTTTTTCCCTGGGCTCTATCCGGAGGGTTGGTTGTTCGGGTGGGGATGGCCCGGGGGGTGAACTCGCAGCAGGAATTCTGGGGTATTGTGGTGTCTATAAATTCCCGTGGGATTTTTGCTTCCCCATCATTCTTTGGCTAGTCGTCGGGTCCTAGTCACCTGATGGCTTTTCTTGTTAGAGGGAACCTCGATTGCTGTGACTATAACGTTATGGACTGAAGGCAAATGGAATCATTCTCATCAGAATTAGGTGCCAGTGCCTTCGCTGACATGGAGGTTTGAAGGTTTAGAATAGCTGCTGTTGCTAGTCTACTTGCGATATACGGGCACGTTCTGAAACTCCGCCCTCCGGCGAATGACATACCAACACTCCCAAATCCCATACATCACAAGACCACCAAGTCTCCTACCCGTTGGCATCATCTCCCCCACTAATAAATAAGGTCTACTCCCAAATTTAAGTGCACCATCACTTCCCCGCCCCTCCACCACCAGCTACCCATAATTCTCATCAAACTCCTCCTCCTCGGCCTCATCGACAACAACCACTTCCCTCCTCTTAACCAACCCCTCCCGATCCATGGGGCAAGTACTCCGAATCTTCAGCCACGGTGCAATACACTCCAAATCAAAAACGTGCTTTCCCCGACACCCCAAGCGCACCACAAGCGGGAACTCGTCGTCTAGAAACCGCTCGCCACAGATCGGGCACTCATCCTCCGCCTTGAGCTTACTCTTCGGCACGCGGTCCAGCGTGTCCAGGAACTCGTTAGGGACGCCGTCAACCGGTTCGTGTGAAGTGGCAGAGGAGAGGAGTTGCGTGACGATTAGCGAGAGAGTGGGGGTTGGGTTGGAATTTGTGTTGGATTGGTAGGCGGTGGCGAGGATCGTGAAGAGGTTCGAGGTTGTGGATTCGTTAAGGGTAGTGGTGGTGGAGGCGGTAGCAGTAGTGGGGAGGGTGGAGAAAAATTCTGAAAAGTCGATGTGGGGGCGGGGGGGGCGGGTGGTTAGGGGTTCGACATTGTGTTCGTCTGGGCACCCGGGTTGGTTGACGAGGAACAGCGGGAGAGATAGGATTAAACATACCTTCGTAGCTCGCCATTTTGGTGCTGGGATCACCTGTTCGTTATGATTGTGCTTGTAGACGTTCGATGGTAGGAGTATGATAACGAGCCGGGAAAAACTCGAGCCTAACTTAAGTTCAGAGTCGGGAACGATGGATGTGGGTGTAATCTTGCTTGTCGCAGCAGGGGAGGGGGGTCCTGCAGGCTCAACTGCTCACGGAGTATTTCGAAGGGGATCCTTTCCTTCGAAGCTGGAGGTTACAAGGCTTTCGTTGATTTATATCAAGTCGTTGTAAAGTACCGGGACAAATCGTTTCGCGGACGGCGGCAACGGTCCCCCCCCGACCATTATAAAATCCCCACCCATACAACCACAACAATTCAGAGATGGAAGAAAATTGGGATAGATAGTAAATAAATATAACGGAATCTTCATATAGAATTACAGAACAAAAAAAATCGATACTTTGTATGCCATCCCTATGCACTCAACACAGTAGTTACTCTTCTAGTCATGGACTCCCACAAGCTTTTCAAAAACTCTCCTTCAATATCCAGAGCCCAAATCATATTGAGAGCATCTGCTAAACCTCTTCTAACAGTATCTGGACCCCTTTTAGTCTTGTGAATCTTAGGAAAGTGCTGATGTAGCTTTTCCTTTAACCTTTTCCAACAGTGCTCAATAGGATTGAGATCAGGTGAATTGGGTAACCATTCCAGCACCTGTATGCTGTTTTCCTCAAACCAAGCCATAGTATCTTTTCCAGTATGTATCTTTCCACCATCCTGCTGAAAGTGAGAATCTCCAGCTATGGCCTCTACTTCCTGCAAAGTATGAAGTAAACTGCCCTCAAAAATATAAGTGGAGGTGGGGAATCTCATTAGAGAATGCAAGGCATGGTGTAAAGGAAACTGCTGGGAGAAAAGGGGCACAGCCCTCTCCCCACCATTTCCCTAGAAGTAAAGAGTGAAAGAAAATAAAGAAGAGACTAGATATATAGTTTCTGTACTATATTGAGAAACATACAATTCCCTACCATCTACTTGATATTGGTCTAGTTATTTGAGTGAGGCTCCTGATTGAAATAACTAATTACTAGCCAACTATCCACAATATTTGTCTTCTTACAATTCTTGTCTGTAATAGTGAACTCCATTTTACTACTGAACTAATCCTGGAAGAAATCCATCTGAGAAAACTCGATATCATCAAATACAACCTATTTGTAACACTTCTGATAATTCTTAACCTTGAAAAAACTGAAAAAGAAAATATGAGAACAGATATCCTACATTTATTCTATTTTTCCAGTTTGTGTAAAACTGTATAGGATGAACAATAAGGGACATGATCCCTCTAGCCTGCTAACCCTATTATTAGAATACAAAGAAAGAAATATATTATACCAGCTAACTATATTCTTTAGCAAACTTCAACTATACTCTGTGTATAGTGATCTGTACTTGATTGGCTCAGTCAGGTAGGACTTTACTACACTAAAGAAAATATTATTGTAGCTTCCGAGAAAAAGTCTCAGAGCGACAATGTGGGTATTCTCAAAAGCCTAGAATAGAATTGGCATCTAGTCCACTATGTTACTTTGAAATATGTCAAGAGGGGGTAATGGAATCCAGGGTCTCGCTGTAATGACCCAGCATACAGGAGCTATGCCAGACGGAACCTATACCCATACAGGTAGCCAGGAGGCGAACTGGTAGGAACCGGCAGGCAAGTACGTACTTGACCTACAAAGACCCGATGGCCCGGGCTCCGAGAATGAACGGAATTGGCTGGCCAGGGACTTGGGTACCTGGATACACCCGGGAGCGGTGTCAGCGTACTTAGGGACTTCTGAAGGGGCAGTTGCTCAGTTAGGCCGGGAAACTGGAGACAGGTCAGAAATGTCTATCGCCAGCAAGGGGATAGACAGGGTAACAGGGAAAAGTTATCATGTCCACTGAACAAGGTTACTCTACCGTCAGGGTCAGGTTACCATGTCATGGGGCTTGGGTTACCCTGCCCAAGGTCCTGAGTTGCCCTACCTTTCAATATGAAGTCCCACGGGGAGTGCAGGAAAAATGACTGGAATGTTTGTCATGTGAAACCATGCATGATACTAGATTCTGGGTTCTGCGGGATCCTATTGGGCGAGCAACGCAGCTCCAAAGAGGCGGCAAAGTGGAGATATGATTCCTATCATACCCCTCCGGCCCCGACTTGAGGCCTGGACGTCATGGGTAAACGGATACGTAGTTGTGTGCAGTCTAGCAAAGTGGAATCTTTGGCGAACTGCTGGCAACATCTTATACGTTGCTGCCGTCCGGTCGACCGTAAGCTGTTCGCAGGATATATAAGAGGGCATAGGCCGGATAGTGGAGTAACTCCTCCAAGTTGGTCGAAGTAAAAAGGACCAAAACTGATGTAGTTAACAGCTGTTAACCGTGGGGGTCCCGAAGGTAGTCCCAGGTGGTGCCGGGGCTACTGGGAGAGTTTTGCACCTACCAAGCCCGAAAGTGTCCCCAACGTCATACCCTCTGAAAGGGAAGTGCAAAGACACCAAAAGCATGATTTCTACCACAGGTGAGGTGCATCCGAGGTAGTGGTCATGAGTGGCGCACATTCGATCACTATGCAACGGGAGCACCCCTAGGAAGATGGATCCCAAGGTTGTGACCGCACCAAACAACTTCAACTTATCGCCAAAAGTTCACAAAGATGTAAGAGTAAAGTAGACGGTAAAACTTAATATCGTTAAGCCTGACGCTTCACTCAAATAAGGTCTCGAGAGGATTGATTGTTGGAGTAGGAGAGTTCTCGCATAGACTTTCAGGTAGTTTTATCTTATGCCAGAAACTCCCCCATCAGTTTACTCCAACT
>PYWC01000100.1:272507-284745 GCA_003182015.1 Tuber magnatum | reverse complement strand
CCCATCCTGAGGGTAGGGTAATCTTGTCCGTTGGACAAGTGGACTTCCTTCTGTCACCCTATTCTATCCCCCATCATAGGTCCCTAAGTATGCTGACACCAATCTCGGTTTAGCCATGTACCTAAATACTTGTGCCCACTAAGTCTGCTCATCTCGGAGCCCGGGCCATCGGGTCTCCATAGGTCAAGTACTCACTTGCCTGCCAGTTCCTACCAGTTCGCCTCCGTGCTACCTGTATGGGTGTAGGTTCCGGCTGCCATAGCTCATGTATGCTGGGTTGTTACACACTACCAGACCACTGTGTCCTGTGGAAGATACCGGAAGTCCATGAACCATAAATAGTAGATAGATAAAACGCTCACGGTAACTTCCGCAGTCAAGTTGAGATCAACCCATATGGGAAGACTGTCATAAATAGTCTAGTTCATGAGGTGTCTTGACCGTTAGCCACTGGCAAGACACCGATGCGCAGAAGCTTTTACCGCGGCGGGCAAAATGTAAATACACCGTAGAAACGATAACCGCATAAGGTGAACGCCGACTGGAGTGTCGCGACACATGCATGCC
This sequence comes from Tuber magnatum, assembly GCA_003182015.1. Taxonomy (NCBI): domain Eukaryota; kingdom Fungi; phylum Ascomycota; class Pezizomycetes; order Pezizales; family Tuberaceae; genus Tuber; species Tuber magnatum. The sequence continues at coordinate 284,178 of PYWC01000100.1, read as the reverse complement.
CGAAGGGTCTGCCAGGAGACGTGTCGGACCACCCTTAGCGGAGAAGGGTGTGCTCGAATGGTTGGAGTAAACTGATGGGGGAGTTTCTGGCACAAGATAAAACCACCTGAAAGTCTATACGAGAACTCTCCTACTCCAACAATCAATCCTCTCGAGACCTTAATTGAGTAAAGCATCAGGCTTAAAGATATTAAGTTTTACCGTTTACTTTACTCTTATATCTGCGCGAACTTTTGGTGATAAGTTTGAAGTTGTTCAGTGCGGTCGCAACCTTGGGATCCATCTTCCTAGGGGTGCCCCCGTTACACTCCCTTCTCCATCCTGGTACCTTAACACAGTACAGAAAAGGGAACATCCCCCCTGAGTACTATAAACTCCGATATAGAAGAGCAACAAGATTTACCTGTACAGAACTGCCTGTTTGGGGGCTGGGGAGAACTCACTTGATTTTTAGTTGGTATGTGGAATCGCACAAGCAGTCCAATCTTTCTGTCACCAGTAGTATCATCTTATTCAATACCTCTCCTTTTGAAACTACTATGATGGTGTGATTACCTTTGCACATAGTCTTATACTTTCTTGGGAGTTTCATAAATACAAAGGACATTTGGGTCATAAATACCGCCTGCAAATTGAACGTTAGGGCATACTATATTTCGGAATTTCAATTTTCTACTGCCCACTCAATAACCAAAAGGATGGTAGTAAAGTACTCTATCAGCATATGATTTCACTCCAAGAACCAATACAAGGTTATTCTGTCTAATAGTATCAACAACCTGGTCAGTTAGTAGGTGCTTAGCACAGGTATACATAATCAGCAGATAGTTAGAACAGATTAATAAGTCAGTAATGGGTTGAGCAATTGTATCATAATCCAGTGGTACTACTAGGGGGGAACTTGCATCAGGTCGCAGTGAGTGGAACTAATCAATCTGGGTATGGGTGCACGATCTGTCATGTTTAGCAGTACTGCTACAACTTAACTAATCTTCCTCTAAGATTTTCATCGGGTCAGTGTAAATATTGATCTGAGAGTGCATTCCAGAATCAGGGTATCACTTGGTGAGTCAGGGGAGAAGCTGTGCTCCGAGTCCAGTACCATGAGTCATAATAGACAATATGCACTTCAAGCTGTCACAGGAGCAGGATTGCTGGAAGGTAATATTGAAGAAGTATGAACAAAAGACATGCTTTTTCGCAATGTGCTTTAATAGCCAGACCCCTATATAATATTGAAAGCAGGACTTATATTTAAGTTCTGTTCCTAAGCAAGATATCATATATACCTACTCCTAGCCAGCATTAGATTATCCAATCGTTGAATCTTTGGTGTTATATGCAACAATGGGATAGAGTCGGACCTCTTCCAAGACAAGAAGTAATGCAACTAAAAGGCTAATGCATGGTTTCCATCCCATGGACAACAACACCTGGATACCTCCTGTGACTTATATTTCTCATTGCCATTGTTTGAATCAAAAACTCTAGAAATATCACATGTCTATGAACATCATTCTGATAACTTTTGGGTGTGCAAATGTTTGGAGGACCTCATAATATCCGATGCTATTATGCACTATTACTGGCACCATTTCCCCTGCAGCTGTTATCGCTTCCCCTACTGCTGTTATCGCTTTAGCCACTACTACTGATTTTCTCAATGTTGTCATTGAGATAATAATAACATAACGTTTTTCTTGCAAGATGCGTATCTCAATTCTATATCCTAACAATATCACTATGCATAGCATGATTGTTATAGAGGCTGGTCAGCCTTTGCCTTAGTATCAGTATTTTTATATCCTTACTACTCAACCTGTTAATGATTCTTGGAATTTTGTCCTCCTTACCAGGCAGGTGATATGTGATGAGCACTATTGTGTAGGCAATAGTGAGGCCCCAGCTGCTATCATGCCTAGTGAGTATAATGAGAGGAACTATTAGCACAATGAACCTATCATTAGGGTAAACAACCTTTCTATTAATTTCTACCTCACCTGGTGCCATCTGATCTACATGTACATCATGCATTTTATACAAGAGTTATTGCACGTTCTGGTCTAAAACCTCTTGAATTGCCTTATCATGGTTCCCAATAACACTCTTCCTCCCATACCGAATCCCATAGGGACTGACCTAATTGGCATGGCCTATATGCAGGCACTCCTGAAGATCATGGATAGCCTCTACCGCAATATATAAGAGGAATGGGGGGAGGAATAGATTAGCTTCTCCATTGAGAACAAATGACACTACCGTCAGCTCCTCTATGACTAAGGTCCTAAACTGATATAATGTTGGTCTAGTGGTACCCTCTACAAGAAGGCATTGAGGTTTATCTGTAGCCCTTATCAGTACCTCACTTACATTCAGTGCTCCAGTAATCAGGCTAATTCCACTCAGCCTACTTATCAATAGACTCTGATCTAGAGGATTGGCTCGTACAACTCTCAATTCACCAGTATGAACAGTACTCTCTATTCTAACTTCTTTGTCTATTCCAATAATATTATCACTAAGCAGGGAATGTATATTAGGGAAGGCAACCCTAGAGGTGCTTTGGCAAAGATTTATAGATTTTACAGTTTTGTTGGTTGAACAGAAGTGCTTTTTTAGTTTAGAACATAACAGAAAAAAAGCTCTTCTTCAATATCCTGAGTTCAAACCATAATGAGCACATTGGCTAAACGTCTTCCAATAATGTCTAGACCCTCTTTAGTCTTGTAAATCGCAGGAAAGTACTGATGTAGCTTTTCCTTCAACATTTTCTAAAAGTGCTTAATATACTTGAGATCAAGAGAATTGGATAGCTATTTCATTACTAGTATATAGTTTTCCTCAAACCAAGCTATAGGAGCTTTTGTAGTATGCAATCTTGCACTATCCCACTCAAAGACAGGATCTCCAACTGTGTTCTCTACTTTCTATAAAGTATAACATAAAACATTTACCAAATTCCCAATTTGTACAACTCTATTTACACTCTCCTCAAATATAGGAATCAGAGGACACTTATTTTTACCCCAATTACAATTGCAAACTAAGAGTTTTATCCCTGCTCGCTTTGTTACCTCCTGAATGCACTCCTTGTACTATTTTTCCTCTGGTGTTCAGCAGATACAAATACATCTTAGATCTTGTCACTCTCAATTGCGTCTTTATTACTAAAGATTATTCCCTAAAAATCATCTATTGACCAATTCTTATGCCCTATCACCTAGGTTAACCTGTTGATAGCAGACTCTTGGTTGAGATGTACTTTCTTACTTTCCTCTGCTTTATAATGACAGATGCAAAACATCTCTAAACTGTCTTAGTAGAGGTGTAAGATACAACCTTATTCTGCAGTTCAAACAAAGTCTAGTAGTGTGCTTTTTTTAGACTCTCAAACAAGGCAGTGCCAGGTTCTGGTACTGATAATTTTGTTTCTACGAGGTGTTTAGAGGTTTTTTATATTACTATTCTTTTAATAGTGATTGAAAAAACTCCCAACATTACTTTCAGGATAGTTTAAAAGCTTTTCAATTTTGAAAAAGAAGCTTCGCTGGTGTCTTAAAGCAACAATTTGCACTTTCTCATAGTCTGAGAAATGGCCTATTTTTGGGGAAAATATGGTGGTGTAGTGTGTTCGGGCTAGGCCCTAGTCACGTAGCGGTACGATAGGAGCAGATGGCTTCTTGATCAACAAGAAGCGAGTGGTGCTAACTAAAGGAGGCTTCGAATGAGGTATAATAGGAGATCAGAGAAGTAACCGTTCAACCAAGTATATTAAGAATACTGCCTGTCGAAGTCTGCTGTTTGCAATGTGGGAATCAGCAGTCTTTAAATGCAGTCTATCACTTATCTCCAGTGTGAGCGATATTCCAAAATGTAGTGTGTATCAACCGATAGCACGCGAAACAATACAAGTATCAAACGATACCTGAAACCAAACATATAACTGCCTGTGTATCAAGCGATAGGACACGAAACGATACAAGTATCAAAGGATGCTGTGAAACCAAACATAAAACAATTTGTGTATCAACCAATAGCACACGAAACAATACAAGTATCAAACGATGCCGTGAAACCCAAACATAAAATAACCTAGTAGCCGTACCATTCAAACTCCCAAAATAAAATAACAATTTCACCAAATAATATAACCTAATGAAATCCTAATAGTCGGTAAACCTGGTATTCTCCTGAAAGTCCACCTAGGACCTATCCTTATCGCCATCGCTATCCTGCAACAATCTCATGTCGTCCTGCAATATCCATCCTGCTACTTCCCAGCATCTTTCCGAATACTGCACATATGGTGCTGCGCGCACAAAGCAACCTGACTCCCAGTAGTGTGGTAGGTCCATGAAGTTTCGTACTCTCCGGTCCTCCCATTTTTCCGTTTCGACCTTGATTCGCCCGCAATCCTCGCAGCGATTGAGGTAGAATATCTTCCAGTATATGCTTAGTGGGATAATGTCCCAGTATAGCAGGTATCCCAGAATGAGGTCTTGTCCCTTTATGCCGACTTCTTCGTAGTTTGACATTCTTTGTTTCTTTCGTGTAAGGATAAGGTTTGTAAGAGGGTAAAGGTTTTTTCTTCAGTTTAGAGGTCTGGTAGTGTGGTTTGTTTTTGTCAGCTGGTTCGAGAGATGGTGGGTGGTATTTATGCTTTGGTGGTGACCTCGCTTAGGTGTTGGCCTCACTTAGGTGTCGGCCTTGCTTAGGTCTTCAGGGGAGGGAGAGTGCTGCTTAATTTTGGCTTCTTCTCTCTCCATGCAACCATCACATTTTTCGGTACTCAGGTAGCACCCGCTACCGAAGTGGAAAACATCTGATACTGTTTCTCCCCACATCCGTCCTGTCGATTCCGTTGTTATTTCTAGGTATTTGCTACAGATATGAATGAATATTCGGTTTGTAAGGTGTCGTCTAGAGATAATATCACAGTTCACCAACGGTCCTATTAGCTGATGGCGCAGTCTCCACAGTACTTGCTCATAGTTTGACGTCGTAAGGCTGTTGGATAGTGTTTTTCTTTTTCTTGTTATTCCCAGTACTCCGCCTTGGCCAGCCGAGCTGGGTATGCTGCTGCATCTCCCATAACCTGATTTTCATCTTTGCTGCTTTTGAAATTGCTCTCAAAATGGGCTGAACGAAATCTGTCCTGTATCCCTTGGTCCATGTTCGGGGGCAGGCATTGGATCTCTGGCAGGGTTGGACTCCATGCCACCGTCACATGGTTTATCGTAGGGGGTAACTCATGCTCTGGTTTGTTATCCTCCCACTATTAGTTTACTAGTCCCATCGCATTTTCTAATCCTTCCAGGGGTTCCCAACTGTTTTCTGTTTCCGGGTATCCCGTCCATTGGACCAGAAACTGGTCGCAGTGATAGGGCTTCCTGTGGTCTCGTATAACCTCCACTTCCCATTCTGGTTCTTCGTTTACCGTGATTGGAGACAGTTTTGCCTGGTTTCTTCCCGTGAAGGTGGTATTGTCTTAGGCAGATCTTGTTTCACGGTAGATGCATAGAATATCGCTTCTTGGTTTCTGTACATTCTGCCATCTATTTCCACCATGTAATTTTGCGTGTGGTCATCATATTCAATTATCTTGAATGGTCTACGCCAGCGTGGTTGCAGTTTCTTGCTTTCTCCGATTCCGTTGTAAAAAGGCTTCCATAAACCAATAACAGGTTACCTTTCCCTATTGGTGTAAGGTGTCTGTGCCATTTTGCTGCCGTTCTGGTGCTCCTAAATCGTGCCAGTTTGATAGCATTAAATGCACTGCTCTGGATTGCTTGGTGTCTGTTCAACAATTCGTCGGCGGCCGGTACTGCTGGGTTCTTGAAATTCGCTAGCGGGAGTAGCAGGTAGTTCTTTCCAGAAATGGCTTTATATGGTGACATACCGAGTGTTTCCAACCATCCTCCATTTAGGTATACTGCCATTTCTGGTATGGCATCAAACCAATTGTTTTGTCCTGCATTGACTAGGTTTCGAAGACCTGTCTTTAATTCCCGAATTTTCCTTCCAACTTGTCTGTTCATTTCATAATGGCCTGGTGCCACTGTGATATGCTCAATCCCTAACAATCGACACTGTTGTTTCCATACATGTGACTCAAATCGCAGGTCCGCATCACTTACTAGAGGTGTTGGGTAGCCATGGGGTGTAAATATTTTGTTGCGTAGAAGCTCCGAGGTTGTAATTGCTGTTACTTGCTCCGTTGTAGGTATGAGCCATGTGAATCCCGAAAATCTATGCATCGCAACTAGGATTGTGTCGTATCCCCATGAATTCTGGAAGGGTCCCGCAAAATCAATGGCTCTTGCTTTGAAAATTTCCTATGGCAGGCTAATTGTCTGAGCCTTTCTTTCTGGCAATTTGGTAGCCTCCTTATTTATCTGGCATGTGTGGCATTGGGTCACATACGCTCTGAAATCCTTTCGCATTTCAGGACAGAATGGGTACTCGGTAGTGTACCATAAGTTTTGTTCAACACTGTGGTGGCCTTTATTGTGGATTTCGCTAATGACATACTCCCTTAATGTCGTATTTCCATATGCGGCGCCTTTTGGGATATACAGGCAGTCTTCCACGTATCTGGTTTTTGCGTATAGCAGTCCATTTGCAACCTTGTAGAAGGACAAGTCTCCTGTGAGGGCTATACTCTGATTGTCTTTTTTCCAAATTGGTTCTCTCCGGTATGCTGCAATCATGTGTGCTTGGAGCATTCCGATCATTTCATTGACTGTTTGTAAGGTGTCGCGTTCGTCTTCTATCTCGCTTCCTCAGGTTGTTTCAGGTAGGCCTTCCTCCTCATTGTCTTCCAAGACATCTTATAGCCCGCGCCAATATTTAGTCATCGTGGGGGGCATTACTGTGACTATTGTCTCATTGCTAAATCTTTTTAGCCTTTCTGCTCGTCTAATCAGTGGTGGGCTATCAGGTCCTGGCATTCGGAATGCCACTATTGTCTCGGTCTTAAGGTTCTCTATTGCTTCCGGTCCCAGCATACGGAATGCCGGGGCTTCCGAGTTTAGCAGTGCCGGAATTGCATAAGATCTAGGCGTCGGTTGAGCAAGGGTGGATGGCCCTTCTCCCGTACAACTTGGGCTTCCGCCGGTCGCTTGTTGCCATTCCCAGTCCTTGATTTCGGGGGACTCCAGAGGGCTGGGGTCGATTTCTGTACTTAGAGGGCTTGGTCGCTCGCTAAGCGGGTGAGGGGTCAGTTTTCTTCGTTGTCTAGGGTGGTTATTTGTGAATTTGATCTCAGTTTGATGATACGGGCAATGATCCACGTGACAGTGCGAGAAGTGCAATGCGCTATGTTGGAGTTCTTCTGGTGGCATACTTTGCAGGGTGCACTGGTTGCCACAATCGTCTCCTGCAGTGATTGGGCAGGGACTTTCAGGGCATACCGGGGCCTCCTTGGAGTACTCAGTGTCTGGGTAAGGAGGGGAAGTAGGGGAGAAGTCTTGCATGGGCTCCATTGTGTTTGATTCTTGCTCATAGACCGTGTTGTCCATGATGTTATCTGCTTGTTTTGTGTTATCGTGGACAGAGAGCGGATTCAAGTCTGATTCTCCCTCGCATATCCGGAAAAGGGCATCAGCTAATTAGTTCGTACTTCCTGGCGTGTAGACTATCTTCCCGTCATATTTTCCCACGGCAGTCAGCGATCTAACTTCCTTTCTGCTTGGTTTTTTTACCATTTGTAGGTGTGTTAAGGGTTGGTGGTCTATAACTATTGTAAAGGAATTTCCCCTTAGTAGATTGTGAAACCGATTAAGTGCTTCCACTATCGCTAAGGCCTCTTCATCGGCACTTCCATAATTCATCTGTGCATTGGTGAACTTCCTGCCATGTAACGCGGCTGGTCAAGCCGTCTCGTAAGTGGGTCCCTGTCCCACCCATGCTCCTAGTCCTAGGTCTGAGGTGTCCGTAACCAACCAAATTCCTTGCTTGCTTTGTATGTCTATTGGTCGCATGACCTGGTGATCGATAATTCCCTTTCGGACCATATCCAATGCGGTCCGGTGGCTCGTTGTCCATACGAATTCGGTATTTCCCATCAAGTTGGTTAAAGGTGCTGTCAAGGTAGCATGGTGTGGGAGGAACTGAGCCACATAATTCAGCATTCCTAGAAAGAGTTGCAATTCTTTCTTGTTACCAGGAGTTTCCCAGCCTGCAATGCATGATATTTTTGGGGAGAGGCCTCAATCCCCTCGCCATCTACTGTGGGCCTAGCACTTCGAGCTTATCTGCGAATAGTACTGATTTCTTCTTGCTTGCATAGAATTTTGCCTTTCTGGGTCGATCACATACGTGGCGTATGTGTTTCTCGTGTTTTCTGGTGTGTCTCAAAATATGAGAATGTCATCAATATATACCCATACAAAATGATGTAGAAATTCACTCAGGAGGTCCTCCATTATTGGCATAAATGTTGCTAGTGCATTCATGTCTCCTTGCAGCATCTCTTCACTCACAAATCCTCCGAATGGGGTTTTGAATGAGTTGAACTTATCACTGTCCTTGTCCACCCATGTTTGGAAGTATGCATCGCTTAGGACCATTTTACAAGTGAATTTTGCTCATCCTATTTGGTTAAGGATCTGCTTTTGGTCCGGAATCGATGGACTATCCATGACCGTGTTATCGTTCCTCACTTTCAGGTCCACCAGGAGTCGGATCCTTCCATCTGACTTGGGTTGTACAAACACAGGTGCCGCTCCGGGAACCTTCTGTCATACAATTACCCTACTTCGTAATTTCTTGTTTTTATCCAATTCATGAGTTTCTCCTTATAGGCTTCTGGGATCGAGTATGTCGGTTGGTTTCGCAGGTCGGTTGGATCGTTTAGCCGAATCTGATGACTAATCTTGCGCCTGGGGGGTAGCATTTCAGGGACCTTGTCGGGGAATACATCCTTGGATTCTTCCCACGCTGTTGTTGTGTTGGTAACTGACATAACGGCTCCAAATTCCCCGCTTGTTGATTTGCATAGCACACGTAGTTTGTCATCGGGAAATTCCACTGCTGTATCCCTACACCTGATAAGAGCATTATGCCTTTTCAGGAATGGCATTCCAATCAGGGCGTCGTATTTCGCTAGGTTCGCTACCAACATCTCCTGCTTCATCCATTTCTTTTTCGCGATTCGTACGCTCAGCCCACATTTCTTGTGGCTTGACGAGTGGGATCCTTTCATGGCCATATTGACGGTTGTTGGTTGGGGTAGAGGTTCCATTGTGATGCCATGGGTAGAGACAAAGGTGGCAGTAACTATGTCGCAGCCGATTGTTCAGGTGTCAGATAGTACCTTTGCTGGGTGGCCTCCTATGTGGATTGCTCCTTCCAGAGCGTCACGGGGCTTTATTGCCAGCATTGGTTGCATATGGAGGCTTTCCAATTCCACCGAGTCTATTCCCACTTCCTCATATTCGCTTGTTTCCATGCGCTTCGCACTTGTTTCTCGCTTAGTTGATTTTCCTTTTTCCTTTTTAGCATAGTAGTACTTTGCATAATGCCCCTTTTTCCAGGATTCGAAACATGTACCTTCATCGCGTCGTTTCTGCCTTTTATCTTTCTTGTCTTTCGAAACCTTGCTGTATGGTTTATCCTTTTTCGTATTGTCCCGCGATGATGATCCTTTGCCGTTCTTCTCTTGCAGTATGTGGGTCCGGTAAACTCCTCTTTCATGCAGGATAGCGTCCTTTCGTTCGGCCCGTTTGACTATTGTGTCAATGGAGTCTCCTTCCTCCTCCATGGGTTCTGCCTCCTGGCGCAGTCTGGGGTGCATTGCTTCATACAGTCTTTGTCACAACATGTACTAAGATACCATCCCGGTAGCCAATCATCCATGATACTTTAGGAAATCCGTCGCGACCAAGGTTATTCATTCTGTTTTTCCATTCCTTACTTGCTAGATATCCTTGAACCTTTTGTATAGTTCTTCCGTGTTTCTCCAGAGTTGGAATCCCTCTCTCAGGGATTTTACCCGGGTCGTTCCTCGGATCTTTTCTCCACTCTCATAGAAGTTTAATGCTTGCTGGTATGCTTCCTCTGCTTTTCCGGTACAGAAGCTTCCAAAGGACGATCCGCTTCCCTCTTTGGTTTTATCCCCCCCATGCTGTGCCAGGTATTGAGAAGTGGTTACTACCCATCGGTTAAATGCTGCAGGTTTTAAAACATCCGTCTTGCCTGAAAATGAGTGTGGCAGTGGAAGTTTGATTTTAGGTCCTGTTCGCCCGGCGGATTCACCTTCGGACATTTCCTGTTCAGGTTCTTTCCTCACTGGAGCTGTCGCTTGACGACCTTCGTGGAGAGCCGCCAGGGAGTTCGCCCTGTGGCTGCTTTACTACCTCGCAATCTAATGCTTGTTTGTCGTCATCGTCCTTCTTAGGTGTCCAGACAGGTATGCTATCTTTCTTCCCTGGTTACTGCGGTGCTTTTTCGTTCATGGGGCTTAGGGGAAGTAGTCCAGGAAGGCCGGTTGCTGCCTTTACTAATTCGTCAGCCGATTCGCTAAAGGTCTGCTTGGCCTAGTCTTGCACTAGTTGTCTTTCTGCTTCATCAATTGACCAGTTGCTCTCTGGCCCCCTTGGTTTCTTTGGTTGCCTTTTGTCCGTAAGGCCTTGTTGTGGGACCTGCTTCCCACCGCGCGTCTCCAGTAACTCAATGGTGTTGTATTGCCAGAGCCGAACCTCGCTTGGTTCTGCCACTCCCCACTGCTAGCTTCATTATTAGACGCTTCGTAGGTTGATCAGACCAGGTCCCGGCAGGTTTCTAACCACTTGCTGAGGTTAAAAAAATGTAACCTGTTCAGGCTAGGCCCTAGTCATATAGCAGTACGATAGGAGCAGATGGCTTCTTGATCAACAAGAAGTGAGCGCTGCTAACTAAAAGAGGCTTCGGATGGGGTGTAATAGGAGATCAGCGAAGTACCCGTTCTACTAAGTATATTAAGAATACTGTCTGTTGAAGTCTGCTGTTTCCATCGCAGGACTCAGCGATCTTTAAATACAGTGTATCGCTTATCTCCAGTATGAGCGATATTCCAAAATGTAGTGTGTATCAACTGATAGCACACGAAACAATACAAGTATCAAATGATACTATGAAACCAAACATAAAACTATCTGTGTATCAACCGATAGCACACGAACCGATATAAGTATCAAATGATGCTGTGAAACTAAACATAAAACAATGTGTGTATCAACCAATAGCACACGAAACAATACAAGTATCAAACGATACTGTGAAACCGAAACATAAAGTAACCTTGTACCCATACTGGTTACAGGTGGCGTTGTTCTTGTCAGTGGAAGTGTAGTACTTGGAGATATCAATTGGTTGAGATGGAAAGTGTGAAATGATTCATCCCAGTACTTTAGTTGTACACATTTTTTTATTTTTTTATTTTTATTTTTAACTCATATGTATATTTGATTATGGCTCAAACACGTACATGCAGCTCGCGCTATGGCATACAAAAGCCTTAATTTCACGTCCTCCCCGCCCCAGGAGAAAAATCGCCCCAAATCCCTCTGGTCTGGGACCAACCGCACATCCCTCCCCGAAGCCCAGTCCCCCAGCAAGCCGAAACAAACTAAAGAAACCCAAGCAACAAGAAGAGCAGGAAGCTACAAAAAACCCCACTGGCGTTATCTCA
>PYWC01000100.1:258585-270631 GCA_003182015.1 Tuber magnatum | reverse complement strand
GATTACAGAAATTTTTAATCGTCATGAAAAAACCTCTACATTATAGAGAACCTTGAGAAGAACAACATAGAGGTTTTTTCATGATGATTAAAAATTTCTGTAATCCTCCATAATCATTTAAAAATGCTAAGCCTGGTTACAGTTTTGGTTCGCGCGAACGATATATAACCAAGCACTTAGAGACTACAAAATTCTACCAGAAGCCATTTGCTTTCTATACTCAACTGGATAAGATTTGCTCTAGTCATTAAATTGCTGGCTAATATCTATTAGCAGTAATGGAGATTATAGTACAACAGGTGAAGAAGTGGGTAGGATCACAGGATTCTAGTATAAGGGATATATCAACTACCGTGGATTTAGTATTTCAGAGTGGAGGAAAGGATAAGAGTATTAGAATTGAGATGGCTATAGCTGTAATGGGCAGGGTCCATATGGGGTCAGGGGCAGGGAGTCCAAGGCACACTATAGCAGGCAAGGTGAGAGATAGGTACAGCCATAGTCAGAGGGGTTTCATACCCTTGCATGGCAACCACACAGCTACAACCCTCAACCATGAAAAATTCAAAAAAAAATGTGAAGAATTCAATTAAAGAAAACATGATGGTATTGCTAGTAGACAATAAAAAAACATTATTACCATTTTGTATGGCCTTTATCTGCATCTAGCACAGCTTGCATTCCCTCAGGCATCCTATTTATCTATCCATCCAACTTCTTTTGTGGAATTAAATCCCACTCTTTCTTTGCTGCCTCAAACAATTCAGCTACACTGTGAGGCCTTCTTTCCAGTCTGGAGAATCGCTTGGTAAGGGCTCTTTTGAGTAGTGCCCATGTGTTCTCACTAGGATTGAGATCTGGTAAGTTGGGTGGCCAAGGAAGTTTTTTGTAACCACAGTCTGCTTCCAATTTCCAATTTTCCTCACCACAATGCCAGGAAGAATTGTCTGCAGCCAGGTAGATATTGTCAGAAGGTCTATCCAGACGCTCCATAAAAGGGATAAGGTAAGGCTGGTGGATCTCAGTTGCATATTGGTGAGAGTTTAGGCCAAGTCTGTCTCTTTTGCTAGTCCTTTCCTCCTCCCTCCTCTTTCTCCCAATAATTAACTCAGTCTTTCCTCCCTTCAGCATTGCAGCATATACCTCAATGCTAGTCATTCCAGACTCAAAGCTATGCTTTAAGTTTTTTTTTTCCAGCTCTTCACCAGGTCTAACTCTGACCTTTCTGCCTGTTGGATTTGTATCATGAACAATAGTGGCTTCATCCACAAAAACAACCCAATTCCATGCCCCTTTCCAGTTCCTCCTTCTGCTATCAAACTCACTTCTCTTCTCCTTTTGTCCTTTTCGCCAAAAAGGCTTTTTCCTAGGTATCAGAAGCTTAAAACCAGCTTCTGATATGATCGTGTCAATTGTCGTCATACCAAGTCCAATATTCTCTTTTTTGGTAATATTGCATAACACTAGGTGAGGTTTGGCATCGATAACTAACTGCACTATCTCCCTTTTTATGTCAGTAACCTTGGTTGGTCTTCCAACTCTTTTTGCATGGTGACCATTTCCACCCCTAGATTGAGCTCTTTTGACCACATACTAAACAGTTGCCTTGGATACACCTAAAGACTTCGAAATTTTGTCATATCCCATATCGGTATGCTTGCACAGCATATAAATTTACTTATTCAGGTCTTCTCTTACTCTTAGATTATGTGGAGGGGCTATTGTGTAGAGAGTTGTTGAAGTGATGAGGTGTTGCGGGGTTGCACCTCGGGGGTATGAAAAGTTTCTGGACACAACTCTACAGATCTAGAAATAAGACATATTCTTATCAAAGCTAGAGAGGGTCAGGAACAGGATTACAGAGGTCCGGGGTAGAGCTGATAGATTCCAGTTATAGGAAGAAGAAGCAGCCTTGTAATTTCTAACTACAGGTATAGACAGGAAATTACCAGGTTATATAAGGAAAGAAAATCACAATATAATGGAGGCACCTTTGGGAAGATGGATCCCAAGGTTGCGACTGCACCAAGCAAGTTCAAACTTATCGCCAAAAGTTCACACAAATGTAAGAGTAAAGTAAACCGCAAAACTTAACATCGTTAAGCCTGACGCTTCACTCAGTTAAGGTCTCGAGGGATTGATTGTTGCAGTAGGAGAGTTCGCGCATAGACTTTCGGGTAGTTTTCTCTTATGCCAAAAACTCCCCCATCAGTTTGCTCCAACCATTCGAGCACACCCTTCTCCGGTAGGGGTGGTGCGACAAGTCTCCTGGCACACCCATCAGGGATGCATGTGTCGACACACTCTAGTCGGCGTTCTCCTTATGCGGTTATTGTTTCTGTGGTGTATTTCCATTTTGCCCGCTGCAGTGACAACCTCCATGCATCAGCGTCTTGCCAGTGGCTAACAGTCAAGACGCCTCATGAACTAGACTATCTATGACACCTTTCCCATGTGCGTTGATCTCTACTTGGCCCCGGAAGCTACCCTGAGTGTTTTATCTATCTACTATTTATGGTTCTTGGGCATCCGGTGTCTGCTACAGGGGACAGAGATCTGGAAGGGGTCCATTGGGTGCTACCTATGACCACCACCCCTGTCCCACCTTACCTGTGGTAGGAATCATGCTTGCAGGGTCTCTGCACCTCCCTTTCAGAGCCTATGACATCGGGGATACTCTCAGGCATGGTAGGTGTAAAACTCTCCAGGCCGCGCCCGCACCACCCGGGGCTACCTGCGGGACCCCTGCGGTTAACCTCCGTTAACCCCATCAGTTTTGGTCCATTTTACTGCATACAACTTGGAGGAGGTACTCCACCTTCCACCCTATGCCCTCTTATATATCCTGCAAACAGCTTATGGTCGACCGGATGGCAGTGACGTATACGGTGTTGCAAGCAGGTCTGCAAACATTGTACTTTGCTACACAACCTACAACTACGGAACCGTTCACCCATGATGTCCGGGCCTTAAGGCGGGGCCACAGGGGTATGATGGGAATAACATGTCCGATTTATACCTTCTTCGGAGCTGCCTAGCTCGCCCAATAGCCTCTTCCGGAACACCAGATTCCAGCATTATGCGTGGCTTCGCGTGACAAACATTCCTGTCATTTTTCCCGAACACCCCAGCAGACTTCGTATTGAAACGTAGGGTAACTCAGGACTTTGGGCAGGGTAACCCAAGCCCCATGGCCGGGTAACCTGATACAGACTGTAGGGTAACCTGGGCCAACGGACAAGATAACTTTTCCCTGTTACCCTGTCTATCCCGTTGCCGGCGATAGACATTTCTGACATGTCTCCAGTTACCTGGCGTAGATGAGCAACTTCCCCTTCAGAAGTCCCTAAGTAAACTGCCACCTCTCCCGGGTGTACCAAGTTACCTAAGTACCTGGCCAGCTAATTCTGTTCATTCTCGCAACCCGGGCCATCTGGTCTGCGTCGGTCAAGTACTTACTTGCCTCCCAGTCCCTACCAGTTCCACTCCAGGCTACCTGTATGGGTGTAGGTTCCGACTGCCATAGCTCATGTGTGCTGGGTCGTCACACACAAAGAGTCATACTCCTTTATACAACAAAGCAAAATCCTCTACTGACAAATCTCGACACTCCTAAACTTTTTGTCACTGGCAGCTGCAGCTTTCCAATAGTTTTCATGATATTCTATTATACAGGACCTCGGGCTAAGCAATACTCTTTCATCACTAGGCAACCATCCAACCAGTCTTTCCATGTATACAACCCACTTCACAAGGCCACTATACCCTGATCTGGTGGCCTTGACACTAGCCCTTCTCTCATGTGCCGAAGTGCCCTGAGCTGTGTTGCCGCTATTGGGAGAGTAGGTCTGGCTTATTGGGGTAGTGGTAGTGAAACTTGTTAATAGCTTGTAGTCTGTTCATGGTTTCTGCAGGTTTCTTTGTCATTCCCTCATACCCTCTTCTTCGCACCAGCTATCTTGCAAGAACCTAAACTATCTCAGCATCCTCTATCTGTTCCACTTGCTATTCTTCATCACTAGTGACTTCCTCGGGTGCTGGGGGCGGTACCAACTCTCCCGGTAGAGGGTGGCAGGTGTCAAGTTCTAGGAGCACAACCTGAAACATGTCATGTATCCTGATGGCAGTGGGGAGGTTGAGGCAGAGGGTCTGCATAACTATCTGAGCAGTCACCAGGCAGTACCCAAAAGGCTTGTCATCTAGTTTCATGAAGAGCCGACAGGTCTGCATGTTCTTAGTATTGCACCATACTAGTTTTCCAACCAGGAAGTGGGAAGCTGGTAGGTATCCTTGATCAGCATACTCCTGTTAGTCCTGAGCATGAGCAATCCCAGAACAAAGGTGGACATGGATATCTTTCATATATTGCGAGAATTCTCAGGCCTCAGGTTTCTCTGACTGCCATATAGCGTTTTGCAAGAACTCCATACCAGGATTACAACCACAGTTAGCAAAGAATGGGGAGAGGCCAAGAGATTTGGAGTGATAGTTGTCACTAGCGAACTTGGTCATAGGGAACCATAGTAACTAGTTGTCCTGCTGGTAGCTGACATAGACCGGTAGGTATTGTTCCAGGCTAGCATTTAGTCTTTCAGTCTGGGGGTGAAATACGGCAACAATCTTTCATGTTACCTGTAGGATGTCAGAGATTATCTTCCAGAACTCCGAGGTAAACAGGATACTGTGGTCTAAGGTAATAGTGGCAGCAGACCATGGTATTTCCATATGTGATGGAGATATAATTTGGCTAATGTTGTGGCATTAATAGTGGTACAGTAGGGGATCACGTAGTACATCTTGGTCGGTTTGTCTACTAGGACTAAGGTGACGTCATGTTCCTGACACTAAGGTAAACCAAGGATGAAATCTATAGACATATATTCCTATCGCTTATTGGCAATAGGAAGCGGGTGTGTCCACCTAGTATAGTAATGAAGGCTGGCAATGCTTCCTGGTAGTCATTGATCTGAAGTATTATCTGGGTCAGGTAGTTAATTGCATCAGCGCTCATTGGTCTTCTGTCCCTTACTCCTAGGTAGATAGTTTCTTTCAAGTTGAACAAGGGGAGTTCATGGTGGTAAGCAGTGTCTTTATCCATGAATATATATCCAGTAGCTCTGGAGTCAATAAGGCCATCGAAATGGATTACATTTTGGTTGTCTATGATATCACAGGCGATCACTAAGTGATTATCTCCAATTCCCTTTTCCAATTGATCGCAAGACAAACAAGATATAGATAAATAAGGAAAAGAGTTAACATGTTCTATGTCAGTGCCATATTCTGCTAATCAGACAACTAGTGTTCCAACTACTCAAACTCTAGGCAGCTGCCCACAGGCATCACCGGAGAGTCAAAAGATGACATGCTCATAGCTTGCATCCAGCGGAGTCTCTTATTCAGGCACTGTTTGTCCATATATACATGTCCTACACAATAGAGGCAGAGTCCCCTTCCCATTCTGTCATCTGACTGTGTGTCAGTCAAGGTTAATTGTTCCAAGGAGAGGTCCATAGGGCCCAAGGCACTATTCGTAGTAGTAGTAGCAGTAGGAGCAGATACTCTTGATTAGGGTTGAGTGGTAGCAGGGGGGTGCCATCATAAGGAGAAGGAGCCTTTCTTGTTCGCAGTGTAGGCCTGGATGTTGTTGTCCAATCTGTCTAGTAAGTTGGCGTAAGCTGTCAGAGTCTCATAACAGTCGGTAATCATACTCACAGTGTCCTTAAGCTCCAAGCTGGGACCTCGCTAGAGTACACCTCACTTATCTGCATTCTTCCAATTGGTGTCAGTCGCCAGCCACTGGAAATCTGCAAGGCATTCTATGAATATGCAGTTCCTCTGTGCAAGATCACTTATTTCTACTTCTGCCATGGTGACCCAGTTGGGATCCCTAAATGCTTGTTCTAGTCCTACTAACAGGGCCTTAGTGTCTTCATAATTGATGCCCTTAGCAGTGTTGTTGGATTGTACCTGCAGGAAGGTGGACCCAGTCTGGGAGCTGATGGCCTATGGCAAATAGTGTTGTTCATTGCAAAATGAGTAGTACCCGCTACAGAGTTTCGCATGGAGCTGGGTAGAGAAGAGGTGGTATTTGTCCATAGTACCGTTGAACATCTCTGATTTCGATATTGAGGCTCTCTTTATACCAGCAGGTGGTGTAGTAGGACCTGTAGGAACATTGGTGAGGACATCCTTGGGTGAGGTGATAGATACCTTGGCATTGGGCAGACCTTGTTTGGGGGTAGTAAGGTGTCCTGGAGCTCTCAGCCTTTAATGTAGAGCGGCTCAAGTTCCTCAGTTAAGGTGAGCAGTAGTTGTTGTAACTGTTGGTCAGCAGAGGACTCGGTGGGTGCAGGGAGGTTTATGGTCTTGAGGAGCATGTTGCAGATGTAGATGAGATAGTTATATCTCTGATCATAGGTCTGGTTGCCCCGCCATTCATTGGACTGGCTGACAGTCAGGTTCAAGTGAGTGAAGACCTCAGCAGGTGCTTCGATTGATTGTGATATAGTGTAGTGTTGGCTGGATCCTCGCAGATGCAAACTTGTATATTGGGCTAGATCTGCATAGAGTCAAGAGCAGATAGTACAAGCCATACTTCGGCAATCAAGCCATGAGATAGATGCAGGTAGACAACTAAGACATGTTTGTATCAAGGCTTGAGGGGTTCAGGAACAGGGTCTTAGGGGTCTGGGCCGGTTTCATGAGTTCTAGTAATGCAAAGAAGCAAGAGAGTTGTAATCCCTAAGTACACATGCAGGCAGGAAATTACCAGGTTGCATAAGGAGAGAAATTTACCAACAGGCATACTGCTTTATATAATAAAGGAAAATCCTCAACTGATGAATCCCAACACCCCTAACCCATTCCTCATATACAGCCACAACTCTCCATCAGTTTCTATGAAGTTCCAGTATGTGGGACCTCATCTAAAGAACCTCTTCTATTACCAGGGCACTGTTCAACCTGTATTCCCATCTATGCAACCCACAATGAAATGCTATTGTACTCTGGTCAGGTGGCCATGACAATAACACATAGCAGTTACTCTAAAGAGAAAAGTAGGAAGAAGCATGTACTAGAGGTGATACTTGAGAATACATGAATAATTTAACCAAAGCATAAAAGAAACTGGACAGGTATTATAATTATAAATGTACTAGAAAAGTCAAATACTACAAGAGGTTCTCATCAGACATGCAATCAGGAAGAGGTGCTTTGAGATCTACAGGTATAACTTAGAGATATTTTTACTATAAATGTATTGGTTAATACTAAAACTGTAATGGAAAGTAAGATCAAGGTATAACTCTACTTGGTAGTCTCCAGAGAGTTGAAGGGAAAGTGACTATGTTAAGAGTTTTAAAAATTGCTGAATTCTACTAATAGTCCTTAAAATAGAATCTAATTTCATATGAATATCTTGTATTCCTCATTCTTTCTACTATACAGGTGGTGTTCAATATTTATACAATTTGTATTATCAGAAAATCCTATTATTTCCAAGTTTTATATACCGTTTTCTATTCTGCTTTTGATGCACAACCATGCTACTTTACTTCCAACTCTACTATAAAACTAAAATATTTTTAGCCATACTCATGCCAATATTGTAGCTGTATGACAACCCCTGGCTGCTCAGTGGCTTGCAATCATAGACACTTACCAGAAAGTGTTGGACAGCTCAATGGTCTTTGATATCTCAATTGTTCTAGGATATTACTATAGAAACTTTATTACTATGCATTTTTTTGCAATTCAGCTATAATACAATAGCATAGTTACACTTATTATAATACAACTGTATAAGCATTAATATCCATTCATTAGTGAATACTCAATTTCCCCATTGGCACTTACCAAAGTGACACAAGAAGTACATGCCAATAAGGTAAATGTACTAAAAGAAGTATCCTGTATATTAGCTGTTGAGCTAAATCTAGTAATTCTGTGGTCTGCTAGAGCTGTAGTTAGTTGAGATGTAGGAACTAGAAAGCCATACTGAATGATTGAAAGTTGCTATTCACGTCAACAGTGTAGTTAATTATGCTAATATATAATAGCTCAATGATCTACTAGTGCTATCTTGTCTCTATGGTAGCTCAATTGCTTTACCATTGTACTATGACATACTCTAACTATTCAATCTCTTTAAACTCAGGTCTTTTTACTATAGTATAGATTAAAAACTCTTAGGCTTCCTAACTCTCTATTGTTTTAGTTCAAAGTTCCCTAGATCTCGCTATCTTTCCTGTTTGCCATCTTTCTAGTTCTTCAGTTTCTTAGTTCTCTAGTTCTCCAGCTCTACAGTTCCCTAGTTTTCTAGTTCTTGAGCTCTTCAGTTCTTCGGTTCTTAAGCTCTACAGTTCTTCTACCCTTTGGTCCTTCTACCTTTCAACCACTGCTCCACCATCAGGCCTCCTACCTCTATAGTCTTTCTTCTCTTTTGCCTCTGTGCTCTTACACTCCCTCAACCTGTTGCTCTCTAACATTTAATGTCTTTAATCCTTTAGTACTTTTACTTACTAAGTACTATAGTTTGTAGCTCTCCTCTATCATACAATCTCCTGCATTCTGTATTTACTCTACCTTCTAACTATATATACTATAACAGATATCTAGACCAACTATGAGATTATCCTGAAACTTAGTCCTTATTTTTTCTAGTAAGTATGTTGAGCCATATGTGGATAGTGAGGCCTGAATTCAAGTAGTGATTATATTTCTAAATACAACTGTGAGGAACTGTCCCAATTTTGTAAAAATATCATAAAAGTATGAAGTTCTATTAGGATAATAATAAGCATATTGGCCAGGACATCAATTAAAGATTGATCTACCAGTAGCTAACTATAAGGTAGTAGAATACCAAGAAGCTACTAACTGCCAGTATCCAAATAGGTTGGATTCTCTTGTAACAAGTGTCAGACTTCAAATGGTATCAGGTTATATCAATACCATTCTCAAGACTGCATATTCCGGTCCTCTATCAATACCAACTCTTAGTCAGAAATATACAGAAACATTTCTTGATTGCTATCCTGAGTACTTTATAAGCCAGTATTGCACTATTTATCATGATTACAAGAATACTCATTATCTTGATCAGTTATATACCTGGTTTGATAGGTATTGAACACTTTGTAATTGATTTAAAATTGAGGTAGAAAATGTTTGCAAGATCAACAAAACTGGATTCTAGATTGTTATTGGCCACAACCAATAGATTATAATAAGTAATCCCAATTGTCAGATCTGCTTTGGTAGTTCTACCAATTGAGAACTTGTTTCTATCTATAAAGCAATAAGTGGAGATAGATATATCCTTCCTCTAATAATAATTCTTTCAGGAGCTATATATTTGGAACCCTTGTATACCTCTATCTCAATACCAGAAAACTACCTTATAAGTCTATCTGAAACTGGTTATATTAAAAATATATTATCAATAAAGTGGATTGAACACTTTGAACAGTTATCATCTTTGTACCAAGTAGAAGAATATCTACTTTTACTGCATAATAGTTTTGGTTCTCACTGTGGAAAAGAGTTCCTTGACTACTGTAATCTACACAAAATAGTAGTTTTCTGTCTTTCTCTACTACAAGTCATGTCTTACAACCATATAAGTATTCCCATACAGAAGCCTGAAAAGCAGCTATCAGGACTACATGCACTAAGTTTATAACAAGATTGAGGTTTTAGATATAATTGATTCTATCTATGAGCAAACATTTAAAGAATCAACTATTCTTTCTGTATTGGGAGCTCCACGTCTCATTTGCTATAAACTTGAAAGATTAATTTCCAAGTTATATGAACTCCATATTCCTTCTATATAACCCATCACACTATAACAAAGCTCCTCTTCTACCACATCACTTACAATATGAAGTCTTAAGAGGCAAGGTGAGGCCCTGATATGGGTGAGAAGAGATCATTGTTGAACAGTTCAGTAAAGGTTGGAATTAATTCTAAATGGTGGATTAGCCTAAACAGAGGCTGGAGCCATAGTTATAGAGTATTGGGGGACAGCGAAACAAGCTGAGCAAGCAAGGTATTTGAGGTATAGGAGTTCAAACATAAAACAAATATAAAAAGGTAGAGTTTGCTATGCCTTAGAGACAAATCAAATACTGGATAGAAAAGTAGATATAGAGCTAGTGAAAGTAGAAGAGCAGTTGAGACAGGTACAAAATGCAAAAGAAAGGGCAGAACAAGCTGAACACAAGCTATTAATTATGGAAATAGAGGTATATGTCAAAGAGAGATGCATAATTCCAGCCTATAAAAAGAAACTATCCAAGTTGATAGTTACTAGTATCAAGAGACCAGCAATGTTGTGGATATTAATGTAGAATAAAAAGTATTGCTTTTATCTTATTATATCACTATATTGTATTGGGCTACTAGGTTTCTATAACACCATGCTTGGCAATATTGGCTTGAACTAGTAAGTTACTATTGTAATACCAAAGATCTATTGAGTTGTCAAAGACTGTTGAGCTATCCGGCACTCACTTGAGAGTGTTAACAGTTGCAAGTTAGCAAGCAGTCAGGAGTTATGATGCAGTCACAACCTTGGTACAAGTATTGTAATACTAGAAAATACGTTGGTACTGGGGCCAGGAAATAGAAAAAAGTTTGTTTGATAGATTTATACAGCCAGTAGACTGAGGGCTTCATGATCGGAGGAGGTAAAACAGTTTGTAATCTATGCTCCATCTTTGTTACAACTCTGGTCATTGAAAAAGATTTCCTATTTGGGACAACTCAACATCAGAGAACTATCACCACTTTTCTGGTCCTGCACCCCCCCCGCTGGTAAGGTGTAGGCCTTTGCTACTCCATCCTTCACCCTCACTTGGGCTGCGCTTTCCCTTCCCCGTCCCTTGGTTGCTCGCGTGGCTCCTGGGGGGCGCTTTCTCTCTCTTGGGGGTTCTCATGATTCTCCCTTCTCCTCTTTACCGCACTTTTGCAAGGCTTGCTTAGCATTTGCACAGTCGGCTTTCTTCTAGAAGAGGATGGTCTGACAGTCAGTCTGCTTTGTAGTCCTCAGGGCTATGGGGGGCCTGCTCCTTCCTCCCTCCATGGCATGGTGGTGGTATCCCATCTACTAAGTGAGGCTTTCTCTCAGACAACAAGGGACTACATGAGAGAAGCGGTAATACAATATCTCAGGGGGGCTGGGAGGGGGTGGGCTCCTGTGATCTCGCATGCAGCCAGTTGCCGTATCGTTGGCCACCTCACCCGGACTTGGCCTTCCTACTTCTCTCCTCCTCACGTCGGCTGGCACCCTACTCGCTGGGTCCTCAGGGCTCTACCTCCTAACCATGCTGCAGCACCTCGCCCTGCTCGCTTCCAGCCAGTCTGGGCTGGCCACCTTTCAGTCTGACTCTGATGCCGCCCACAGTGTCATCCAACCTCCTCCGCTAGCATCCTCTCAGCTGGACTGGCATCCGCTTTGCCTCTTCCTTCTCGCTCTAGCCTTCTTCAATGTGGAGGTCACCTGCGACCAAGCTGGCACCTTACTGCCTCTTGCTCTGTCTTCCGGGGGGCACTGGGTGTAACGGGGGCACCCCTAGGAAGATGGATTCCAAGGTTGCGACCGCACCGAACAACTTCAAACTTATCGCCAAAGGTTCACAGAGATGTAAGAGTAGAGTAAAGGGTAAAACTTAATATCGTTAAGCCTGACGCTTGACTCAATTAAGGTCTTGAGAGGATTGATTGTGGGAGTAGGAGAGTTCTCGCATAGACTTTCAGGTAGTTTTATCTTATGCCAGAAACTCCCCTATCAGTTTATTCCAACTATTTGAGTACACCCTTCTCCGCTAAGGGTGAGCCGACACGTCTCCCGGCACACCTTGCGGGCGTGCATATGTCGATACACTCTAGTCGGCGTTCACCTTATGCGGTTATCGTTTCTGCGGTGCGTTTCCATTTTACCCGCCGGAGGGAAAACTTCTGCGCATCAGTGTCTTGCCAGTGGCTAACAGTCAAGACACCTGATGAACTAGACTATCTATGACACCCTGCCCATATG
>PYWC01000100.1:241953-256997 GCA_003182015.1 Tuber magnatum | reverse complement strand
AAAAAAAAAAAAAAAAAAAGCAGTTTGTAACTACGCTCCATCTCCCTTGCAACTCCGGTTATGGAAAAACATTTCCTCTTCGCGAACAACTCAACACTAGAGGACTATCACCACTTTTTGTGTCTTGCACCCCCCTCCGCTGGCGCGATGTAGGCCTCTGCTACTCCTTCCTTCACGCTCGCTTGGGCTGTCCTTTCTCTTCCCCCTCACTTGGTTGCCCCTGTGGCTCCTGAAGGGCCCTTTTCCTCCCCTAGGGGTTCTCATAATACTCTTTCCCCTCTTTACCCTGCTTTTGCTAGGCTTGCTTAGCATTTACACAGTCAGCTTTCTTCTAGGAGGGGTTGGTCTGACGTTCAGTCTGCTTTGCGGTCCTCTGGGCTATCGGGGGGCTGCTCTTTCCTCCCTCTATGGCCTGGTAGTGGTATCCTAACCACTAAGTGATGCTTTCTCTCAGAGAACAAGCGACTACATGAGGGCAGTGGTAATACACCATGCTGTTTGGGCTGCGGAGATGGCTAGATCCTGTGATCCTGTTTGCAGCCAGCTGCCGTATCATTGGCCACGCTTTACCTGGTTTGGGCCTTCTTCCTCCTCTCCTGCTCGTGTCACCTGGCACTCTACTGCCTGGGTCCTCTGGGCCCTACCTCCTCACCATGCACCAGCTCTTTTACCTGCTTGCTCCCTGCCAGCTCCTGCTAGCCTCTACTCAATCTGGCTCTGAGTCCACCTGCAGCATCATCGATCCTCCTTGGCTGGCATCCTCTCTGCTGTGCTGGCACCCCCTCTGCTTCCTCCTGTTGGCTTTGACTTTCTTCAATATGGCCACGGCCCTCTGGAAGTTATCGACACCTTAGCTGGCACCTTACTGCCTCTGGTCCTGTGTTCCAGCGGGCATGGGGTCAGCTTCGCTTGCCACCTGGTGTGACCTGTCCTCCTCCCTGGGGGTCTGGTGCTTCCATCCTTGGCCACTCGGGAGGACTTATCTGTTGTCCTCTGTTCAGCCTTGGCCCACTAGGCTTCCCTTGCGTTCTACCAGCTCCACCAGAGAGTAGCGTTGCGGCTTCCATGGGGTTGGGTCTTGGTTACCAGGGGTTTACTTGAGGGGTGCGTGAGTGTGGGGATCTAACTGTTGTCTCACTGTCGGGGGAGGCTTTCCTTATTTGCTGCATGTCTGTGGAGGTGTTGGGTTCATTGCATTTAGCTCTAGCACTGGGGGTCCAGGTTTTATATCTCAGAGGGTTATTCCAGGTGACTTCTTGTGGGTGGGTAGACTGTAATATTCGTTACGTGGTGGGGTGGGACGGGTTTTGCCCATGGTGACCCCACCCTTAGACGGGCCTGGGGGGTGTATTTTACTTGTCCTCCAGGGCCCGCCCCGGTGCGGGGCCTGATCCCGGTGTTTCCCTCGACAGGGCCCCGTTTCCTGGCACACAAATTTGACAGGGGCCCGTTCATGGCATATGCAGGGCGGGGCCCCTCGCGGGTAGCGCGGTGCGGAAGGCGTACGAAAATGCCCTGCCCCGTGCTGTTCACTGGCGCGGGGCAGGGAACAGGGCCAGGGGCCCCTTGTTTTCGGGGCCCTGAAGGCCCCATAACGAACTCTAGTAGACTGCAGTTGGAGGTTTTTATCGCTATACCATTAACGGTCCCTGAGTTCTTTGTACCCAATTATAAACCACACAAAATGAATTAAAAAAAAAAAAAAACTGTTTGTAACCTCTGAAATAGCATAATGCTGTCTACCTGGCACTAGTGCCGCTCAGAAACAAAATAGGAAAACATCGTACAAATTAATAAAAATTAAAAATAAATAATTAGATACTTGAAATTACAATAAAGGAAGTAATTAAAGAAAAGGTTAAAAATACAAGGGGATGCTGGTATTGAGTATCCAGCATATCAGGATACTCGAGGTTAAGGTCTCACTTTAGCACAACCTCTGTATGTTTGATAGGATTGAGATCAGGTAACAATATACAATGATCTTCCTGGTTGATCCTATTGTCAGGAAAGAACTGACATATATCAGGTACAGAATGCACACATGTATTATCCTGCTGTAAGAGCAAGTCTCTCCATTCCTCAATAATCACTTCTATAACGAGTACAAGATTCCTATCTAGTAGGCCAATCTAAACCCACCAGTTAACTTTGCTCTCCAAAATTGCCACCAATGGTCCCTGCTGGCCACAGTAACAACGGTTTCACACTATCAATCCGACCTCATCGATTTTTCTACTTGGCTTCGTGCAGTTGGCAAGCTACTTCTCCTCTAGTATATGAAAGACCCATTTCCGCATGACATTAGCTGACTGGCGCGCTATGTACTTGTTACTAGAAAGAATATTCTAGAGGCCTTCTGCTATCCAATCCCTTCAGGCAACTGCCAAGTCCAATATTTTTTTGGTGTGGGCTGCAGTCAAGTAGTACCAGGCTTTTGTAAGCTATTGTTTAGTATTAGCATTAAAGAGAATGTGCTTAAGAGTCTGGATAGATATATGTAAAGCATGCCAATTCTGGAGATCCAATCTTGTTATTCCCCATTCTTTTTGTATAGCCCAGACAATGCCTTGGCGCTCTGTCTGGGTTAGAATAACAGGTCTACCTGAGTGCAGCACCTTGGCTACATAGTCTCAGTCACATGCACACATGTGAAAAGGTTGCTTACCATTGACTATACTAGGTTGACATAGAGGACAACCATTAATATCTTTTTGCAGATGTGGAAAAAGGCAATTACTATACTTCTTCCATATTTGTCCTTTTCTGCCCAGCTGTGTTTGGCTTATAGCATGAAAGTGAATTCTTTTGGGAAGGCAATATGGCATAAGCCACATTGATGATATATGTGGGCCTGTCTTTTTTCAGTATGCTGAGTAAATACTGACTCAGCGTTACTAACATTTTTGTCTAGTGGTTGTAGCATGGTAGGACCTAGAAAGACAAGTAAGAGATAGATAGTTTACAAGAAATGAAAGAACTTTCATAAGCTAGTTATTCTAAATTATCTTCAATACTGTTCATATTTTCAAAAGACTACTTTTGGGGTTTTTATCATAACACTGTATCCTTTTACTATTTGTGGTTAATACAACAAAGTTGCTTCTAGCCAACTCCAATTAGCAGATTTCAAGATAACTGAAATTCAATTAGCAGAACAGAACACTTACTCCACTTCTACAAAGACCTCAAACATGCCAACAAATCTACGCTCGTTCTACTATATTACTAATATTAATAAGGGGAGTACTCTAGAGTAATGAATTTGTACTACTAATAAATTACTACTATCCTGGAATTACTTAACAGGTCAGACCTATGATATCTAAGATGTGAAAATAGTATAGTTTAAAAGGGTTTAGTTAGAATAAGAAAGTGACAATATACTCTGTTCAGGTATATTTTTGCTGATAGAATTATCCAAGTCTCACTACTTTTTACTTTTATGGTTATTAGTAGTAGAATATTGGAGATACTAGAAGACCATTTATATGATAAATATGTTTATATTGAATTCACTACAAGAGAGTGCTAAATAAAACAAAATTAAATTTTGTTAAGTTTATTCTACAATTTCTAGTTCCAAATATTGATTCATAGTTACTCTTATTTATTTTCAACTACTATCATACTCATCTTACTAGTAAAGTTATTCGAACTAATTAGAATGACTACAGCCAGTTGCTAGAAGTGTTCGTCAGCTGAGACATATTTACTTATGCTTGCGCCATAGGTCCTGGGCCTCAATAGTAGGGTTGTCAATAGGGGGCATAAACAATTAACCACAACCACTAGGTATGAACAATTAACCATAATCAACTATAATCAACTATAAGAATAGTAAGGCAAATTAGAGAATAAAAATAGTTAATACCTTGTATAACCTCTCTTTCCTCCAAAACTGAAGCTGTCCTGTCAGGCATTGATTTCCACAACTTCACAAAAAACAGCTCTGAAATTGTCTCCCAAACTAATAGTAATACATGTGCAACCCTCTTCTTAACAGCTTTCTTTCTTCCTGGGATATCCCCAATCCTTGGATACTGCTGGTGCAATTGATTTTTAAGCTCAACCTATGCATGCTCAATAGGATTCAAACCAGGAAAATATAGGGGATGTTTCTCAACCTCAATACAGCATTTCTCCAACCAATCTATACCATCATAAGACTTATGAACAGGAGAATCATCTTGCTGAAAAAGAATATCTTGCGTACTAACAGAGATCTTTTGATAAATAATAGGAAATTGGTGTCTTCTCAAGAGCCTAACATCCCTGGTCTTATTGATATTTGGAGTAATAGAGATCAAAGAACCTTTTCTCTTACCCCAAAAGCACCTTCAACCCATAAAAGAAATTCCCTTATCCTTATCCTTTGGGTGAATACAATCAGCCAGCTACTTCTCTCTAGATTTTCTGGAAACCCATTGTTGCCTTGGATTCTTTGATTTCTCTATACTCTGCCTATCACTCCTAATAACTCCTTCAAAATCCTCTACTATCTAGCCTTTATAAGTAGTTGCTAACCTTTGTCCCTTTGCTACATGCTTAGGCTTGCGCTTGGGTCTTGCTTTAACTAGCTACTTCTTAATATTCACTTCTCTGAGTACTGTATCCACTATCTTATTTATTAGTCAATTATGTTCTACAACTCATAGTAGTATTAGAGCAGAGATGTTACCTGTCGAAAGGGAAATACGTGATGCATATTTTTCCCCGAAATCAGATCTGGTCATTTTGTGGTTGGATTTTGCTACTAACACAATTCTGCGATGCGGCTGATGACTAAGAGCAAGACAATGATGGGGACAATGAATGTTTTCTAGTGACTGGCACTCATATGCTCAGGCAAGTAAGGTATCAAATGTTGTTCCCAGCCACCCAATAGTTTGAGCAACCAGGGCACTATTCTGAAGCTAGTAAAAAAGAGCAATAATCATATATTTTTCAACCTTGGTCAGCTCTCTTCACATGGTTTTAGGAGCTTTTTTTGTCGGAGCTAGTGAGTTTGAATATCAAGACTTGTAAACCATAGTAAATAGAAAAAATGAATTGCAGAGTAGGTTGTGTAAATTTTGTTAATAACAGTTATGAGTATGATTATGGTCCCGGTTGCAATAATAGAAGTGTTGAATCGATGGCTTTTTTCTCCCGGTAGCAGACTAAGTACATTGTACGAACATTTCTGATGACTGGCTGTACATTATTACATTCCGAATTTCTCCTGATACAATCCAGATAACATAGCTTCTTAACAGTATAATAAAATAATTTTTCCAAAATATTTCTAAAGAGGTTTGGAGAGGAAATTGAAGAGTAAATAAAAGTAACTAACGAGATTGCAAAAAACCTATCTGTTGATACTAAGTGGTTACTACAGAAGCTATTGGTAAGACATAAGGGTAGTATTATTAAAGTCATTTAGTACAAATTGTTATTATTGAAAGCTTTTAGAAAATTGCAACCACTTAATATATAGATAGCTCATATAACCATATGGTTTATATTAAGAAATTCATACTCAGAAAGCTTATTGGAAAGTATCTAAGCAAAAGTCTTAACAAAAACGATATGTAAGTGAGGATAATACAACTTGACTACAATAGTGACCAACTAAAACCTACCTACTCTATCAACCATAATATCTGAGACATTATACAAGGAGCTCACTGGAGGTGGAAAAGGCATAATCCTTACCTCTTATAAGGGTTTTCTGGAAATTTCAATGCTTAGTCAGAGTATTGACTATCCATAATTGAGTATCTGGAATTTCCTTACTTGGTTTCTAAAGTAGGATTTAATTCGAAAACCTTTTACATTCTGATTTGACCATACCTACTTTCTCAAAGAGTCAACAGATTGTTAGTGGTAGGGGTCAAGCCCCACAGAACCTGTAGTAGGAAGATATTACAACAATATTATAGTAGAAGATTGGATTCCAATATCTCCAGTGCTACTATGAACTGTGCTTTTGGACAAAGTAGAAATAAGAAGTAGCTAGCCATGGAAGGAGCAAAGCTTTTATCAGAGCATGCTATGAAGAGGCTGGCCTGAGTTAAAGCATATCCAAATTGAACTACCAAGAATTTTGAAGATAGAATGTAAAAGAATAACTACTTGATACAAAAGAGTAGAAATTTGGGGCAAAAATGAGTATTTTGATCTAATTTAGAAAAGTAGTATCAAGACTTCATAAGAAGAGTAGAAAAGGAAAAGGGGATTCTTCTGAGACAGAAAATAGAAAAACCTATAGTTTCTTAGTTGTAAAATTAGTAGACTGGTGGGTTTTCCTCTAGCTACTTGAATCCTTTCTTATTCTAGTGCTAGAGTGAATTTGTAATACCCTAAGTAATCCTATATTCCTATTACACAACTCTACCCATCATGTGGCTCTGGGAGTACAAGATTGCCGTAACTAGAATGGGTTTGAGTTGTCTTAAGACCATCCATGTTTATTAGACCTTAACCCAATAGAACATGTCTTAGTTAAGCTAAAGAAAAGGCTTCTGATTTGGTACTCTGAAATTGGTCCAGCGGAGGGGAGGCACAAAAAGAGAGATGGACCCAAAGGTTATGAC
Organism: Tuber magnatum; assembly: GCA_003182015.1. Classification (NCBI taxonomy): domain Eukaryota; kingdom Fungi; phylum Ascomycota; class Pezizomycetes; order Pezizales; family Tuberaceae; genus Tuber; species Tuber magnatum. The sequence goes on along the minus strand of PYWC01000100.1, from coordinate 250,419 downwards.
CATACCCAAGGACTTCAAACATATTGCCAAAAGTTCACACCCAAATGAATGAGTAAAGTAACAGTAAAATTGGAGATCATTAAGCTAAACACTGGACATAATTAATGCCTTAGGAGGATATTGATTGTGTTGAAGTAGATATAATGGGGGCACCGCTAGGGAGATAGATTCCAAGGTTGTGACGGTACCGAACGACTTCAAACTTATCACTAAAAGTTCACAAACTTGTAAAAGTAAGGTAAACAGCAAAACTTAATCTTGTTAAGCCTGATACTTCAGTCAATTAAGGTCATGAGAGGATTGATTGTTGGAGTAGGAGAGTTCTTGTATAGAATTTCAAGTAGTTTTCTCTTATTCCAGAAACTCCCATATTAGTTTACTTCAACTATTCAACCACAGCCTTCTGCGCTAAGAGTGGTCTGACATATCTCCTTGCAACGTATTTAGGCATCTCTGTGCGGACAGACTCTAGTCCGCGTTCCCCTCATATAGTTATCGTTTCTGCGGTAAAGCTCTATTTTGCCTGCTATAATAAGAACCTCTTCGTATCGGTCTCCTGCCAGTAGCTAACCATCAAGACACCTGATGAACTGGACTATCTATGACACTCTTCGTATGTGCATTGGTTCCTACATAACCCCACAAGATAGCATGCGCAGTTTATGTATCTACCATTTCTGAATCTCAGACTTCCGGTGTCTTCTGCTGCATCTGTGGACCCTGTAGTGCTCCAACGGATGCTACCCATGACCAGCATCCCGGATCCACCTTACCCGAGATAGGAATCATGCTTTTATTGGCTCTACACTTCCGTGAGGAAGCCAGTGGTGTGGGGGACACGTTCGGGCTTGATAGGTGTAAAACCCTCCCACTCGCCCTGGCACTATCTGGGACTCCCTTTGGGACCCCCGCGGTCAACTTCCATTAACTCTGCCGGTTTTGGTCCGTTTTACTGCGAACAACTTGGAGGAGGTACTGCTCCTTCCACTCCATGCCTCTCTATATATCCTGTGAACAGCCTGCCATTGAACAGATGGCAGCCAGACATATGGTCTCAAAAGCAGGTCTAGAAAGATTCCCTTGTGCTGGACTGCGCACAAGTACACAACTGTTTGCCCATGTTTGTCCGGGCCTCACACTGGGGCCAACGGGGTATGGTAGGAATAATGTCTCCAGTTTACACTCTCCTTAGACCTGCGACCATGCCCAATAGCATCTCTCAGAACCCCAGATTGCGGTATTATACATGGTATCAGATGACCAACAGTGTGGTCATTTCCTGTTAACTGCGTGCATGACTTGGTACTGACTGGTAGGGTAACCCAGGTTTCTTAACAGGGGTAACCCAGGTTCCAAGGCAGGGTAACAGTGCTGCCTGAGTAGGATAACCTACTTGGAAGGTCAGGGTACCTTTACCCTGTTACCCTGTCAATTCCGATAGCGGAGATAGTCTTCTTTCCCTTTCACCGGCCCTGTTACCCAGCCAAGTAGGGTAACCAGTTCTCTGGCAACCATTGGATCTGCTAACACCTCCTAATGGTGTTTGCCTCACTGTTCAAAATGGAATATGGACCATTGGGCTTCTGTGTGTCAACTCTTGCTCATTCTGCTGTTCTGACCAGTCTGCCTCAGGGCCGTCTCCATGTATCTAGGTTCAGTCTGCCATAGCCCATGTATGCTGGGTCATTACAGTTGGGCAGTTCTCCCAAAGATTGAAGTGGTGAGACTATATACCAGAAACACTTCCATTCATTTACTACAACCCATCAGGTATACCCTACTCTACTAAGAGTTTTTCTGCACTTCTTCCCTATCCCTATGGGTATTTCTTTGTTGACACAGTCTAGTCAGTGACAGCCTTATGCAGTTCAGTTTCTGTGGCACATCTCTATTCCAGCCACTATAGTGAGAACCTTTGTGTATTGGTGTCTTGCCAGTGGCTAACAGTCAAGATACCTGAGAGGGCCTACTAATATACAAAAACCTTTTTATATGCAGTTCATCTATACAAGTCTGTACTGGCTCCTCCACTCCATGTATCCTATCCACTTCTCTTGAGCTATGGGCCTACAGAGGCTCTCCTGGTTGGGTGTCCAGTGCAGTAATCCAATAGGCACTACCCATAAACACCGCACTCAAAACCACCTCAGATATAATAAGAATCATGCTTTTAGTGTCATCAGACTTCTCTCAGACAGGTAATGGCATAGGGGCATGCTTAGGCTTGTTAGATGTAAAAATCATGAGGACCTCCATGGTACCACCCATGACTACCCGAGGGACTCTGCCGATTAGCCTCTACTATCACTGTCTCTTCTTGTCTGTTTTGCTCCGAACAACTGGAAAAAGTTACTTGACCTTCTCACATATTGTGCTTATAAATTCCATGAACTAAATATAGTTTGGGGGATTGCTAGAGCAATTGTGGTATTATGCTCATTTCTACAAAAGTTGTCTTTTGAGTGATTGCACTCAGCTACACAACCATATGCCTATGACATTCAGACCTCCAGGTGGGGTGAGGTGAATATGACAGGAATAATGTCTCCACACTTTAGCTTCTTCAGAGCTGTATAGATCAACCAATGGTGTCATAGAGAATTCCAGATTTGCGGATCCTATATAGTTTTGGGTGACAAACATTTCGGTCAAAATTCCGCAAGTCCGGGAGAGACTCTATGGCGCAAGATAGAGTAACTCAGAGCTCTTGACCGGGTAACCCAACTGGTATGGCAGGGTAACTGGACCTCCAAAATAGGGTAATCCTACCTGGATGTCAGGGTAACTTTCTCCTGTTACTCTGCCTACTTCCTCAGTGGAGTGAGATACTTGTCTCCTTCCTCTGGTTACCCTGCCCATAGGTTAGCTTTCGTACCTAAGAACCCCAAGTATGCTGACATTGCCTATACCCCTCTACTAGGTATCCAACTACCTCAGTATCTAGGGTCATACTTGTTTACCGGTGAATGCTGATCATAGGGTACTCATGAGGCAAATAGTTACTTGCCTGCCTGTTCCTACCAGTAGCCTGCCTGGTCACCTGTATCGACATAGGTACAGGTTAGTATAACCCATGCATGCTGGGTCCTCATATTGGTTCTCTCTTCTCTAAGATCGGACCTGGACTACTAGCTTCGCCTCTTGTTGCTACAACTCGATTGTTCTATAACCTTGTAGTCTATTTGCTTCCAGGTGTATCTTTAGTAGAAATCCATAATAGCCTGCAAGTCCATGCATGGTGCCAACTTATTGGGCTGCGGGAATTATCCTCTGCTTTATCGCCTTCTCATGAAATGCGGAAACTGGACGAATCATTGAGCAAACCTTGCTTAGCATTCTCCATATTATTGAATGTTGACCAGAGCCTTGCTGATATAATATGTCACACAATCCACAATGTCCAGAGCTGGAACCTCGCGGGTTCTCTGATTATCCGGATTCTCAGAATATAGCTCTGGCAGTTAAATCCTGAAAAACAGAATAGATAGATCAATGGGCTACAAATTGGAGTTCCCAATTTTGGGTACCCAGTTGATGTTTGAGCACAAATGGACCAAATATGCACCGGTCCAGCTTCTCTATTAGTTATTTGCTACAAGCATCCTTTTGGTTTAGTATCATATAGTCTGCATCCTTTGGCTGGCCTGTCATTACATCTTCCAAAGCCAAATGATCTGGAGGTTGCAGTCATTTCTGGTAGTGCCATTTCCTTTGCCTTTCTTGAGCCCACTGTGCTGTTTCTTGAATTTTGTGCCAGGTCCCTTCCTAGTCCTTGACTGAGAGGTCACTGTTGTAGTGTATTTACTGGTTATCAGATACCACACGCAACCAGTTTGTTCATGGATCAAACCTGTAGCTTATCTCAAATGGGGACAATATGGTAGATTTCAATGTAGAGGTATTGTTGGCATATTATGCCAATGGTAACAATGACAGGCAGTTTTGTTACTCATAGGAACAGTAACCGTGTATGAATACTCCCAACATCTGATTAACCCTTTTAGTTTGCATATCAGTCTTAGGATAGAAAGCAGTCAAAACGATTGGTTTCACAGGCAGTACATGCATTAGACCAATCTAGAACTTGCATGTGAATAGGCTATCTTGGTCAGATACAATGGGTTTCGGTAGCCTCTGCAGATGCTATACGTTCTTCAGAAATCCCAATGCCAACTTCCTGATCAGTACCTCCGTCATCAGTTGTCCAAAATGTGCTATTTGTGAGAATTAATCCACAGTTACCCAAATCTTTGTATACCTCTGGACTCCGGGAGTGCTACATTGAAATCCATTGCCATCCCTCTCTAAGGCCTTATTGGGATATTAGGTTGTTCCAACAAACCGAACTTCTTGTGACAGACAGACTTATCTTGTTAATATGTATTATATGTACAGATGTCGTCCATGATGTGCTTCTCTATAGTTCTCCAGTTGAACTTGGCCCTAACCCTACTAATCCGTTTGTAGGTCTCCTAGTGCCTGGCAAATCAGGTATCACATTCTACCTCTATGATTCTCTTTCTTAATTCTTGAGTTGTAGGAATATACCACTGGTTCATATACAGTACTAGGTTCTTGTCTATTCAGAAATACTGGTCAACTTACTTGTTTCTACCAGTTGTTACCTTTAAGAGCCACTGGTATTGTAGATCTTACTTGGCCAAAGTACACAAGACTTCTACAATGGACCACCATAGCCACAGCTCATGGCACACCAGCAATACATATGGTTACAAGATGTCCTGTTCTTAGCTAACAATCCACTGCTCAGGGTGACAAAAGGGTTGCAGTTGAGCATCACTCCTCCGTATAGGGTGGTAGTCTATATACTTCAACAGTGTATCAGACTTCCCCTTCAACCAACTTTCAAGGTAAACCAGCTTGAAGTTGAACTGCTGCAGGCACTCTGCCCAGTAATGCTACCACCAGTTGAGGACCTTAGTACTATTAAAGTGCATCAAATTCTTATGATCCATATCGCTTACCGATTCATACTTTACTAATCGCTATACATAATGCTACACCTTGAATGGGTTCCAATACCAGTTATATCCTGGTCTTAGACATTACAATTAATCTATACTGGGTGAATTTCCTGCTATAACAAGCAACCGGGTACGACCTCCCATCTTCACAAAGCTGGGAGTGTATAGCTCCTAATGCGCATTTACTACAATTAGTTTTTGGCCTTCTAGGCCTCTGTGTGTTGTAATAGGCTAGGATAGGTATGGATATGAATGCTTCATTCCAGCAATTGAAAGCCTGATCATACCCAGAGTTCAAGTTCCATCTGGCATTGTTTTTAGTCAAGTCCTGTAGTGGCTTAGCAATGGTGCTAAAGCCCTCTAGGAACCAATGGTAGAAGTTAGGAAAGCCCATGAGACTTTGTACATTGACGACACACATCGGAGGTATCCATTTCCTAATTGCCTGTAGCTTTTCGAACAATATAGAGCACCTGATACCAGAGATCCTATACTCTAGGAAGTCAACTTCCGATTGGTGAAAGCTGCACTTTTTACTAGTTACGCACAATCCTACCTTTTTTGGCTTTTCCCTTAGACACCTCACTACCACGACACACTCTTCCATGGTCTTAGAATAGATCAGGATATCATCCATGCATGCTGTCACTCCTTCATGTAGGAGGTCCCTAAATCCCTCATTGACTATATTGTGGAGGGTTGCTGGGGCATTATATAGCCAAAAAGGTATGACTGTATACTGACAAAGTTCATAGCTATGCCTGAATACAGTCCTCTATTGCTCACCTTCTGCCTTCGTCAGTGGGAAGTAGCCATCCTTCAGGTCCAACTTCGTAAACACCATGGCTTTTCCAAACCTGTCTTATAGCTCCTTAATGATTAGAAGAGGATGCTTACTGCTTAGAATAATTTTGTTCTGCTCTTAGTAGTCTATTATCAACAACAAGGTACCATCAGGTTTTGGTACAAACAGGATAGGGGTTTCTGTAAAAGCATGGGAGCAATGCATTTTGCCAGCCCTCAGCCTCTCATTGCAATAGTCACAGGGTACCTAAAGCCTGTTTTCAGACAACGGATAGAGGGTTCACAAGTGGGTTAGGTTCATGGTTGTAACTCGATTTTGTGATCATACCTTGAGGGTTCCAGTAATGCCTCTATGCATTGCAGGCAGAGGATATCCCCATGGTCCTTTTACTCAGGGGGCAGTTGGACAGTAATTCAATCTCTACATTTATCAGAGAATTGTACCTTAATAACAGGTACACATTGCTTGTGTCTTCTGCCAAGAGCTCTTCTGTGGGCAGGAGGACTAACTTTCTCTGCTCTCTTAGACAATTAGTCTAACAGAAATGTGAGTGCCAAGTTATTCTCCCTGTTTTCCAATCAATATCAGAGTTATAGTCCTTTAACAACTACATTGGCAAGTAGCTATTGACCTTGGGGTAGAGTATGTCTGCAACCTCAAAGCATATCCCATGCTGGTGATTGCCTATCCTCATATCCAAGTGTAATGACCCAACCTACATGAGCTATGGCAGACAGAACCTATACCCATACAGGTAGCCAGGAGGCGAACTGGTAGGAACCGGCAGGCTAGTAAGTACTTGACCTATGGAGACCCAGTGGCCTGGGCTCTGAGAATGAACAGAACTGGCTGGTCAGGGACTTGGGTACCTGAACACACCCGCGAGAGGTGTCAGCTTACTTGGGGACTGCTCAAGGGGCAGTTGCTCAGCTAGGCCGGGTAACGGGAGACAGGTCAGAAATGTCTATCGCCGGCAACGGGATAGACAGGTTAACAGGGAAAGGTTGTCTGGTCCGCTGGACAAGGTTACCCTACCCTGGAGCTTGAGTTACCCTGCCCAAAGTCCTGAGTTACCCTACGTTTCAATACGAAGTCTCTCGAATAGTTCAGGAAAATTGACTGAGATGTTTGTCACGCGAAGCGATGCATAATACTGGAATCAGGGGTTCTGGGGGATGCTATTGGGCACGCTACTAGCTTTGAGGAAGTGGTAAATTGAAGACATTATTCCTATTATACCCCTCTGGCCCCGGCTTGAGGCCCGGACGTCATGGGCAAATGGTTGGGTAGTTGTATGCAGACTAGAAAAGAGGAAACTTTGAAGACATGCTTGCAACACCATATAAGTCGCTGCTGTCCGGTTGACCATAAGCGGTTCGCGGGATGTATAAGGGGGCATAGGGTGGAAGGTGTAGCACCTCCTCCAAGTTTTTCAGAGTAAAACAGGGCAGAACCAGCGGAGTTAATGGGTGTTAACTGTGGGGGTCCTGAAGGTAGTACCGGGTGGTGCCGGGGCGACTGGGAGAGTTTTACACCTACCAAGCAGGAACGTGCTCCCAACGCTATAGGCTCTGAAAGGGAAGTGCAGAGACACTAAAAGCATGATTCCTACCACATGTAAGGTAGATCTGAGGTAGTGGTCATGGGTAGCGCACATTGGATCACTCCCAGACTACGGTGCCCTGAGGAAGACACCGGAAGCCCAAGACCCATAAATAGTAAACAGATAAACCGCTCACAGTAGTCTCCGGAGTCAAGTAGAGATCAATGCATATGGAAAGGGTATCATAGATGGTCTAGTTCATGAGCTGCCTTGACTGTTAGCCACTGGCCAGACACCGATATGCAGAGGTTTTCACTCCGCCGGGCAAAATAGGAATGCACCGCAGAAACGATAACCGCATAAGGTGAAGTCCGATTAGAGTCAGTCGACACATGCATGCCCGAAGGGTGTACCAGGAGACGTGTCGGACCACCCTTAACGGAGAAGGGTCTGCGCCAATGGTTGGAGTAAACTGATAGGACAGTTTCCGGCATAAGATAAAACTACCTGAAAGTCTATGCGAGAACTCTCGTACTCCAACAATCAATCCTCGCGAGATCTTAATGGAGGGAAGCATCAGGGTTAACGATATGAAGTTTTACCCCTTACTTTACTCTTCCACCTTTGTGAACTTTGGGGGATAAGTTTAAACTTGTTCGGTGCAGTCGCAACCTCGGGATCCATCTTCCTAGGGGTGTCCCCATTACAGTATATTGTCAAGGGAGCTCCTTGCTTAACCCCTCTCCTGATTAATTGTTCCTGAACTTCGGCACTGACCTTGTGTGAATACTGGTAACCTTGTCTAGAACCAGTAGCCCAGGGTGGAAAGCCCAATGGCTCGTACCGAACTTCACAACAGAATAGAATCCAACACGGATTCTGACCTTGACCTTGACGAGACCAGCGCCAACACGTTTCCTGCATCGGTTTTTGCGGATGTTCGCAGTATTGACTGGGATGGCCACCAGCTGTTCTTGGAGGCTGCTCCTATTCAGTAACCTGTGAATGTCTTGACCTCCGGATTACAGACCCTTGCGCAGCGGCGCTCTCATTTTTCCAACACCCTGCCCTAGTCCACCACATGCTCCCTTCCCCGCCGCAGGGAGTTCCCTTTGGCGAGTACTCCAGTGATA
>PYWC01000100.1:228736-241121 GCA_003182015.1 Tuber magnatum | reverse complement strand
CCCAGGGGTCTGGCCACTCTGCGTAGCGTAAGCTGGATTGTTCGAGCAGGTAAGACCCCGCGAGGAGCAAACACCCATGGCTCCGTCACGAGTGACTGCAATCCCCGGACCTGCAATGCCTGCTCACTCCATTCCTTGGGCACCAGTCGTCTCCGCGGCACCCGCGAAGCCAAGTCTTCCCACCGGTCTCCCCACCATCACAAGTGGCGATTCGGACAGCCAGCACGAGTTCTGTCTATCAGGCTGTAAGTCGGAAGAGACCCAGATGGGGTGGATTCATTACCACTGCTATGGGTGTAGGAAGGGACCGCGTACCCCGGTGAGGCATAGAAGGAGGCAGAAGGAAGGGGATGGACGACCGACATGTGGGTACTGTGGGTCATCGAGGCATGCTGGCCCCGGGTTGCAGTCTTTTTTGCGGATACCACAGATGGCTCCCAACCGAACTCCTGTGAGTGCGCGACGCCCTGTTCCACCACCGGCATCAGGACCATCAGGGGTTTACCCCCGGCAGGATGATAACCGGGATGGCCAGGAGGAATGGTTTGATGGGTATGATAGACCCCGGGAATCCCAAGGCGGGAACACTGGAGGTAGTGGAGACGGAAATGCCCCACCTGGAGGTGGTACGGCAGGAGCAGGCGGAGATCCAGGGGACTCTGACCATGACAGCATGGATGTTGGTGACGATGGAGATTCGCTCCCGGATTTGACCCCCTACCTTGGTGGTCGTAAGGATGACTGGAGCAATGAGAGTAAACGACGGTGGGATCGCCAGGCCAAGAGGCTGGCGAGAGCCCTGTGGGGTACTGGTTCAGCTTCTAGGCCAATACCAAGACACCGGCCGAAGAAGCCGCAGATGCTGAGTAGTATCACTCCATTCAAGGGCAAAGGTACAGAACTCACGAGCTTTTTGACCTGGGCAGAGGTCAAATTTGAATACTTTACGGATTGTAAGTTAACCGACATGGATAAGGTAAACTTGGTAATCCCTCTTCTTGAAGACTCCGCCCGGGAATGGTATCTGGCGTTGCATGGGAACATTAGTAAGGACGCCGCCAAGGGCACTGGCATCTCTGTCAAAGACCGGAACCCGTTACGAATATGGAAAGGGTTCCAAGGATGGCTGGAAGCAAGCTTTGGCGGAGATCAGGCCCAGCGAGATCGATCCCTTCTCGAGTGGCGAGACCTTGGGATGAAGCCCCATCACATCAATGAGTACCTGGATAAGACTATTGATTATATCTACAAGCTTAGCTATACAGATCCGGCACAAGTCCCACACAAGGTGCGATCAGGTATCACACAAGAGGTTCGGAATGTGTCGGTGCTTAAGGAGCCCCATCCGACCGACCTAGACGGGTACCTTGATCTTCCCCCGCAGGTTTGGCACACGCTGTAGGACAACAACCAGTTCAGTAACTGTGTCGCCCACCCAGCCCCCCGGTCTCAACCTGCTGAGAAGAAGGAGGATAGACCCTCGACAGCAGGCAGGTTCAAGAAGAAGGAAAAACGTTCCTGCAGACCAAACCAGAGGTCTGCGAAATGTACTAATTTCAATGCAGGGAAATAGCGAGAGCCGGCGACTTCTGAGTATGCAATAGCACATAAGGAAATCCCGTCGACTTTGACCCAACGTCGGAGAAAGCACAACCAGTGTACCAAGTGCGGACAAAGTGGTCACTTCTGGAGGAAGTGTACCGCCACGGCCCCAGTCGTTAGTTCATCCAAACAGGCTCGTGGGTTGAAACGGTCAGCCCCAGTAAGCGGGCCCACAGGGACCAACAAGCGGCTCAAGCGTATTACAGCACCACCTCCGGCTTCCTTGTCCTAGATACTTGAAGTCCGCCAGGAATCATCTCAGATCATGGAGGTTGATACGGATGGATCAGAATAGGTAAGAACCCATTCTGTTGAAGGTGCAACCTTATTAACCCATAGCCATGGACCCCTGCGGGATAGATGGACATGAGCCACGGAGGTGGCTTCGGAGATGGGTAAGTACCCTTCTACCGCATAAACGACCCTGATACTGACTACACCCAGGTGGTATGGGCAGGTAGACATCCCGGGCCATGCACGGTGGACTAAGCTATCTCTCCTTGGTTGGGTTTCTGGTAATTTCCTCTGCTCTAGTTATACGTATTTCTTTCCGGATTTCCTTGGCTGGATGGGCAAGTCATAGGACATTATTTCGGTTGAGGCTGTGTGAGGTCCTGCTCGCGGAGAGGCGCGACATTGGGGAAGCAAGTCTGCTACACTTGGAACCGGTCCCACAGCGGAGTTCTACCCACAACGGGGAAAAAATCGTTATGTTTAGTACAAGTGGAATTGGTTCTGGCTGGACTTGATCAAATAAATGATGCCATTTTCAAGAATACCTGACGCGGGTTGAGTACCCCAAATGATGCTGGCGCGATAGCAAACACCCCGGTTATTGATTAGAAGAGGAATCCCAATCCCTTAACGTTTACCGACCCGTTGTGGCTGCCCTTGTGTCGAAAGGCAAGGGACTAAAGAGAATTACTAAGCCAAGACGACTAGGTCACCAAGACAAGCAAAGAGGCAGAAGCATGACAACTTGCCTCGTCATACTAAGTCTATCCACCTGTGGGTCAAGTTAGGGTAGAAGATAGAAGCAAGACAGCTTAGCGCGGAAGCACTCCTGCCACTCGATAGTGGAGCTACTGGGCCAGTGGTTAGTAGCCGATGGGTTAAGCAGACTCAGGCACCTTGTGTATGATGAAAGGTACACGTGCCGATAAGCGACGCTAGCAGTAATCCCATTCCTGGGTCAGGTCTACTCTATACCAAGTCCTTAGAAATGAGGATAGGTGACCACCACAATGAGATACGCTTTGAAGTCGCAGATATGCCCGACACCAAGGTGGATGGGTACCTACCTATGTCTGGGTTGAGAGACCATAACCCAGACACAGATTGGAAGACTGGATGCCTAACCTGGCGCTCAGATTTCTGCAAGGCTAACTACCTGGCAGAGCAGGGGCGGTTAGTGTTCATGACCGATAAAGAGTTACTAGCCAAAGACCCTAGTAATGTGCACCTATTGGGAATTGTGCAATTCTCCGATGAGGAAGGTGCCGACATTACAGTTAAGCTAGTCCCCCAGTATAAGGACTATAGGGATATCTTCAGTCAAGAACGGATTGAGGTGTAACCGGAGCACTTGAAGTATGACTGTACAATTGAGTGACAACCTGGAACTCCACCTCCATTTCGGCCTATCTATCCTTGATCGGAAAAGCATCTTAAGGCACTCCGGGAATATCTCAATAACATGTTGCGCATGTGAAAGCTGCGGTGATCCACTTCCTCAGCAGCAGCCCCTATCCTCTTCATGCCAAAACCAGATGGTACATTAAGACGGGTAATAGATTACCGAGGGCTAAACAAAATCACCGTGAAGAGCAAGTATCCTCTACCATTGATGAAGGAACTGCGAGATAGGGTAGGAAAAGCAGTTTTGTTCACCAAGTGGGACCTAAAGAATGGCTACTACCTTCTGAGGATGGTAGAAGGTGAGGAATGGAAGACGGCCGTCCGGTACAGATATGGACTGTATGAATGCATGGGCACGCGGTTTGGGTGGTGTAATGCATGGCCAACTTTGCAAAGCATGATACAGGAGGTCTTTTGCGATCTGATGGACGGAGGAGTCATCGCATAGATGGATGACATCCTGATCTACTCCAAAACTATGGAAGAGCACGTTGCAATGGTGAGGCGTGAGCTCGAGAAATTGCGGAAAGCCACACTATACGTAAGGATGAAGAAGTCCAGTTTACACCAATGGGAGGTTGAATTCCGCGGATACAAGATCTGCAGTATGGGGATCTCTATGTTGCCGGAGAAAGTGCAGACAATCAGGGATTGGGCACCTCCGACATGCCTCCTCAACGTTCAAAGCTTTATGGGCTTTGCCAACTTCTATTGCAGCTTCATAGAAGGTTTCAGCCAGATAGCAAAACCTCTGATGGACTTGACAACGAAGGCTGTCCGATAGGAATGGACACCGGGGTGTGAGCAGGCCCTCAACCATTGGAAGGAAGTATTTACGTCCAAACCTATCCCAGCCTATTTTGACCCTGAACGGCCAACCCGGCTGGAAACCGAGGCTAGGGACTTTGCATTGGGAGCTGTTCTCTCCCAGTTCTGTGAAGATAAGAGATGGCATCCAGTGGCCTACGATGGTAGGAAGTTTCACCCAGCGGAGATTAATGATGATGTCCATGATAAGAAAATGACGGCCATCATCGCGGCGTTCAAGGAATGGGATGATTTGCTGCACTCGGTAACAGACCAGTCGGTGATCTATACGGTACCTAAGAATTTGGAGTATTTCAATAGTACCAAGGTCCTTAACTGAAGGCAGCACCGCTGGGCTGAGTTTCTGCCACCATTTAACTTCAAGAGAGTTTACCGAGAAGGACGGTTGAATGAGAAGGCAGATGCTTTGTCATGGCGTAGGGACTACCGCCCTGAACGGGGGAGTGATTTTCCGCCACAGTCGTTTTTTCGCGCTTGAGAGTGGGTTGGGAGCCAGGAATGGGACATCTTACGACCAGAAGTGTTGCATGTGTGCCAAGGATTTCGGCTCCGCTTTTCCTTTTTGAATCAACTGCAGGTAGCGATAACCAACCACCAGGAGTACTGGAGAATCCTGACGGCTGCAGCTGCGGCTGACAAAGAGGTCGACCGACATTTCACGACGGAAAAGGGCTTACTCCTGTACAAGAACAGGTGGTGTGTTCCCCCGGGTCAGGATCTGAAGCAGATAAATCATGAAGGCAGAACATGACTCCAGAATGGCTGGACACTTCGTGAGTTACAAGACTCCTGGCAGGGTTAGGGCTAACTTCTATTGGCCTAAGATGGATGAGCACATTCCCGATTACATGCAGACAAGTGATGCATGCCAAAGAAATAAATCCATCACGCACAAGAGGTGCGGGCTGCTGGAACCTATTGATGTTCCTATGCGGCCATGGACCGCGATTTCAATGGATTGCATTGTAGTGCTGCCAGAGTCCGAAGGGTATAGCAAGATCTGGGTCATAGTGGACAGATTCTCGACAATGGCCCATTTCATACCCCTGACGACGGAAGTACTGATCAAGGAGCTTGCCTTGATATGCCTGAAGGAAGTTTGGCGCCGGCATGAACTCCCAGAGTCAATCATCTCCAATCGGGATAGCCGATGCAGATGCAAGTTCTGAATGAGTCCCAGGCACTTGTTGCAAGTGAAACCAAAGGTTTCGACTGCATTCCACCCTGAGACTGATGGGTAGACGGAGAGGGTTAATCAGACACTGGAGCAGTACTTGCGTAGTTACTGTTCCTACCAAGAAGATGATTAGGTTTCGCTGTTACCCCTTGCGGTGTATGCATACAACATCCCGACAACAGGATCCACCAAGTTGTCCGCATTTGAGGTCCACGATTGGTTTAACCCAAGGACAAACTGGTAGGGTGTCGTGTCTGATACACAAGGAATACACCCTACCACTGAGCTCTTGGTCAAGGAATGGGAAGGAACCTGGGAAGAGATTCGAGAAATGATTCGACGGGCACAAGAACACCAATGGAAATGGCATGACCAGAAAAGGTTGCCATCACCATACTATGTTACCTGGGAGGATGTGACCACTGGGTGGGCAAAGAAAGCAGACTGCGTGATGTTAAAGCGAAAGAATATCTGCACCAAGCCTCCATTGGAGAAGCCAGACCAGCAGGTCTTTCACCCTTTTCTGGTCAAACGTGGGGTGGGTAACCAAGCCTCCGAACTCCCCCTGCGCACCAGATGGAGCATCCACACAGTTTTCAATGTCACGTTGCTCAAACCCTATCATGTGGATCTGGCCCCATGTAGGGTCAAGGAAGTCCCTACCCCGGAACTTGTAGACAACGAGCCCAGTCATGTTATTGAAGCTGTTGTGGATAGCCGATGGTATGGAGAAGCGAAGGGGAACTTTCTGTCATGCAGCATCCAGTACCTGGTTCCATAGGAAGGCTACGGGGCTGAGGAGAATTCATGGGAGCCCTATCAGAGGCTAGAAGGGACAGGTTGGCAGGCCATTCGGAATATCCAGCAAAGATATTCTTCCAAGCCCAGGGACCATAGGGTCTTGGGGGAATCGATTCGTGGAAATAAGAGGCGAGGCTAACGGTCCGGAACGGGCCGTAGATAAGAGGAGAGTGATGTAAGGACCCAACATACAAGAGCGATGGCAGATGGAACCTATACCCATACTGTTAGCCCGCAGGTGAACTGGTAGGAACCGGCAGGCAAGTAAGTACTTGACCTACGGAGAGCTGATGGCCCAGGCTCCGTGAATGAAGAGAATTGGGTGGTCTGGCCCTTAGGTACCTGAACACACCCACGAGAGGTGGCAGCGTACTTAGGGACTTCTGAAGACGCAGTTGCTCAACTAGGCCGGGTAACTGGAGACAGGTCAGAAATGTCTATCACCGGCGACGGAATAGACAGGGTAACAGGGAAAGGTTATCTGGTCCGCTGGCCAAGGTTACCCTACCCTGGGGCTTGGGTTACCCTGCCCAAAGTGCTGAGCTACCCTACCTTTCAATATGATGTCTCCCGAAGACTTCGGGAAAATTGACTGGAATGTGTGTCATGCGAAGCCATGCACGATACTGGAGTCCGGGGTTCCAGGGGATGGTATTGCCCGTGCTACGTAGCTTCGAGGAAGCTGCAAATTGAAGACATTATTCCTATCATACCGCTCCCGCCCCGCCTTGAGGCCCGGATATCATGGGCAAATGGTTCGACAGTTGTATGGAGACTAGCAAGGCGGAAACTTTGGCGACATGCTTGCAACACTGTATACATCGCTGCCGTCCGGTCGACCCCACGCGGTTCGCAGGCTATACAAGGGGGCACAGGGTGGAAGGTGGAGTACCCCCTCCAAGTTGTTCGGAGTAAAATGGACCCAAGCTGACAGAGTTAACGCGTCTTCACCACGGGGGTCCCGTGGGTAGTCCCGGGTTGTACCAGTGTGACTGGGGGAGTTTTACACCTACCAAGCCCGAACTTGCTCCAAACGCTATATGCTTTGCAAGGGAAGTGCAGAGACACTAAAAGCATGATTCGTACCACAGGTAAGGTAGATCCGAGGTGCTGGTCATGGGTAGCGCCCATTGGATCACTCCCGGACTACCCTGCCCTGCAGAAAACACTAGAAGCCCAAGACCCGTAAACAGGAAATAGATAAACCACTCACTGTAGTCTCCGGAGTCAAGTAGAGATCAATGCACATGGAAAGGGTGTCATAGATTGTGTAGTTCATGAGGTGTCTGGACTGTTAGCCACTGGCAAGACACCGATATGCAGATGTTTTCACTACGGCGGGCAAAATGGAAATGCACCGCAGAAACATTAACCGCATAAGGTGAATGCCGACTAGAGTGTGTTGACACATGCATGCCCGAAGGGTGTGCCAGGAGATGTGTGGGACCACTCTCAGCGGAGAAGCATGTGCGCGAATGGTTGGAGTAAACTGATGGGGGAGTTTCTGGCACAAGATAAAACTACCTGAAAGTCCATGCGAGAACTCTCCTACTCCAACAATCAATCCTCTCGAGAGCTTAATTGAGTGAAGCGTCAGGCTTAACGATATGAAGTTTTACCGTGCACTTTACCCTTCCGTCTGTGTGAACTTTTGGCAATAAGTTTGAAGTTGTTCGGTCCGGTCGCAACCTTGGGATCCATCTTCCCAGCGGTGCCCCCATTACACCAACAACATGATATAGTGTTGGCCAGATTCCAGAAGGTGGTTGCCACTTGGATTGCTTGTTGCAACAAGTGTGCTCCTCTGCACAAAAGGAGTTTGAGTTTCCTTAACATAGTGGCTACTAAGTATGGGCCCAGTAGTTCTACTGTCCAACAGTAATCCAGCTTTTCCACTTACATACTGCACTGGTCTCTTTGAGTCCAATGTTACTCACATGTAACCAGATTTCTGGTGCCAAGGGAGACTATTATGTTTGCACCTCTTTTCTTGTCTTTGCAATTTCATCATCTCTACTAATTTCTTGCTAAATCTCTTACCTTTAGATACAAGAGCAGCCACAATAGGTTGGTAAAGTTGAAACCTTGGGTGGGAAAATCTTTGTCGCGGTTTCTAGAGTTTTTTCTATGACGCTACCATAATATCTAGACCTAAACTCTCCTCCAGTAAACTTGGATACAACCTCAATTTATTTAAGTCCAGCCTCATATAGATTTACCTATAAGATAACTATGCCTTCCAGAGCTTGCTAAAGTTCTTCAGACAAACTGGTACAAAGCGAAGCATCTGGGTACTTCCTCAATATGGAACAGCTCTGCCATCAATACTATTCCAAACAACAGGGACCATAATTCATAGGAAACATAGCAATCAGCTGAAGAAGATCCTGCAACAGATACTTGAAATGACCCGTTGACAAAAGGAAATAACCAGATCCAGAACCCCAGAGGGAAAACACTACTACTAGATACAGCCTGAAACAGCTATTCTATCCCAAGCAAAGTGCGGTTTTTGTTTAGCTTCTATTTTCCTAGTGGTGGAGATATGCTAACCTTTCTCGCGACTCATTTTGTAACGTGTTCGGGCCAGGCCCTAGTCACGTAGCAGTACGATCGGAGCAGATGGCTTCGTGATCAACACGAAGCGAGCGCTGCTTGCTAAAAGAGGCTTCGAACGGGATGTAATAGGTGATCAAAGAAGTAACCGTTCAACCCAGTATATTTAAGAATACTGTCTGTCGAAGTCTACTGTTTCTATCACGGGAATCAGCGGTCTTTAAATAGAGCCTATCGCTTATCTCCAGTATGAGCGATCTTGCAAAACACTGTGTGTATCAACCGATAGCACACGAAACCTTACAAGTATCAAACGATACTGTAAAATCAATCATAAAACCATGTGTGTATCAATTGATAGCACACGAAACACTACAAGTATCAAACGATACTGTGAAACCAAACATAAAACAATGTATGTATCAAGCGATAGCACACGAAACACTACAAGTATCAAACGATACTGTGAAACCAAACATAAAACAATGTGTGTATCAAGCGATAGCACACGAAACACTACAAGTATCAAACGATACTGTGAAACCAAACATAAAACAATGTGTGTATCAAGCGATAGCACACGAAACACTACAAGTATCAAACGATACTGTGAAACCAAACATAAAACAATGTGTGTATCAAGCGATAGCACACGAAACACTACAAGTATCAAACGATACTGTGAAACCAAACATAAAACAATGTATGTATCAAGTGATAGCACACGAAACACTACAAGTATCAAACGATACTGTAAAATCAATCATAAAACCATGTGTGTATCAATTGATAGCACACGAAACACTACAAGTATCAAACGATACTGTGAAACCAAACATGAAATCCTAGTAACACGTACCGGTTACACATTTTCATGACTGTCCATCCATTCATGCCCTTAGCGCCTGGCATTGAGTTCAGTCATGTTCTATCCTAAGACAGGAGTAGGTACCAACCTATCCTGAGCTATCAGAATCATCCTCTATTTTCTCAGATAATTACTGCAAGACTTTTACAACTCTTCACAGTGAGGAAAGGGGCGGAGAATCAATACCCTTTTGGCATTTGTCCATTCTGGGAGGCTTGCTTACTCGGGCTAACCTTTTGAACCCAAAAGCCAGTTTATATGAAATAACTATAGGGGCTGTTGCAATATACCTCCTCCAGAAGCAACCGGTCTATTCATATTTTGTGCACTGGCCATGCTTTCTCCAAAGTTCAGTCCAGGCCAACAGGGTGTTGTTGCACGTGATTGCATACTGCGAAGCTGCCAGCTTTACCTGTACCCTGACTATAAAATTGGTAGATTTAGTAAACCGGGGATTCTATCTACCTCAAGCGTTATCCCTTTTCTTCAATTTTCCTGCACTTGACGACCTGTCTTCCTTCCTGACCCTTGGTTGAGCCTTGCCTATCGAGGGGATTACATAGGTCCTAAACTATGCATTGTCTTCTAATGTTTGTCCAACCTTCCGGAGAAAGTCTAAGTGCTTATTCTGACTGGTTAGATGCAACTCCCGTTCTGTCTATGCATTCCTACCCTCTTGGGTTATTCCCGCCTATACCTTGTACCACTCTTGGACTGGATCACTATAGCTCAGTTGGTATATCCAGTCAATCATCTTGTTCAAGTGTTCATCAACATGGTACGGCTTCATGCCTAAGTCTTGCCACTCAAGAAGAGATCAGTCTTACTCTACTTGGTCTCCACTGAAGCTTTGGTCCACTTGTTTCTGAAAACCCTTCTAGGTTTGAAAGGGATTACGGTTGTTAATTTGGAGCACAGAACAGCGGAATACCATAGCCATTTCAATGAATGAGTGACGGGCCATGAAACGAACCGAAACGCTAAGCGCTTACTCACGATCTTGCAACTAAAGGGGTGAAAGCTCTTCTCCTCTCTCTGCTCTGTCTGTCTCTCTCTTCTGGAACTAACAGTAAAGACAGGAGTATATATCAACAACGACAAACATATCCTCCTCTCCTATCACGCAGGTGCCTTACCCTTCCCTTTGCTCTGACTACCATGATAAGAAAGGAAAAAACAAACTCCTATTATCTATCCTCTAGGCATCCAACCTTTCGGCCCATCCTACAGCCTTTGCAGATTCCCATCAATTCAGTCCAGTGTTCTCTATAGGCTTCGCGCCCTTCCGTACATCTGCACATACCCGCTTTCCGAATGCTTTCCCAAAAAGCTAAACAATGCCTGAAGACAAACCACGCCTGTAGGGAAACCGTGCCTGAAGGCTGACCACGTCCAAACATGCCCGGAGCCAAAATCCGCTCCCAGCAACAATCCGAAGAACGAACCCTTGTCCTAGCATGCCGAGCAGCATCCCATGATTTCCAACAATCAATGCAATCACTACTGTGCCTGGCGGCATCGTTGTTAATATGGCTGCACAGTTTCAGGTACGAAGCCTATTGAGAGAACAGAGATTGGCAGAGGGCCAGGGGGAGGGGTAAAGGGAAATGGATGGCAGAAGGCCCAGTGAACAGGAGACATAAAGATGGACGAGATGGAATGAGGGACCACTAGTGGGTAGTACTGCAATCATGGACATTGACAGCTTCATAGGCTTTGGCTCCATAAGCTTAATGACATCACGCTCCGTCTCCGTTACAACTCCGGTCATTGAAAAAGATTTCCTAATTGGGAACGACTCAACACCAGAGAACTATCGTCACAATTACGGGTCTCACACCCCTCAGCTGGGGGGTGCTAGACCATTTCTTTTCACTTCTCGCTTGGCCAGGCATTACCTATGGCCCCTACTATCCTCCCCCCAGAGTCAATCCTCTTGGGGGCCCTCTCTTCTCCCCGGGGTTCTCTCATGGCGGCCTCACCTCTACTCTTCCCCGCATTTGCTAGGGTCGCTTAGCGTTTGCACGGTCGGCTTTCTCTTGGGTTGTCCTCTGGGCTATCGGGGGCCTGGTCCTTTCTCCTCGCACCGCACGGTTGTGGTATCCCATCCCCTAAGTGACGCTCTCTCTCAGAGAACCAGGGACTACATGAGAGAAGCGGGAAAACAGTGTGCGCTGCCTAGGGGGGGGATGGCCTCTGTGACCCCGGTTGCAGCCTGCTGCCGCATCGTTGACGGTGCCTCACCTGGTGTCGGTCTTCCACCTTCTCCTCCTCTCGCGTTGGCTCGCACCCCACTGCCCGGGTCCTCGGGGCCCTACCTCCTCACCATACGGTAGCTCTTCCACCTGCCCGCTCCAAGCTGGCCACAGCTGGCGACTTCTCAGCCCGGCTCTGATGTTGTGTGCGGCGTCACCCACCCTTTCGGCTAGCATCCTCTCTGCTGGGCTGGCATCCCCTCTGCCCCCTCTTTCCAGCTCTGTCTCTCGTTTATGGGAGTTATCCACTTAAGCTGGCACCTTACTGCCTCCTCTACACATCACGGCCCTGACATCGCAGTGTCATCCTACCCTTTCCAACCGCGCAGCACCGTGCCCCTTCGATTCCTACTGAGGCGGTCCCCCTGGTCTCCTCGCCTTAGCGCGAATAATTAGGCCGAAAGGCTAGGACCCTTCCATAGGTCTGCCCCGCAGGATTGTGTTTTTCCCGCATCCGCCCGTCAGGGCACTCTCAGGGGGAAAAGTTTTTCTTTACTTGTTTGAGATGACGCCACTGGGGTTTTTTGTAGCTTCCTGCTCTTTCTGTTGCTTGGGTTTCCTTAGTTTCTTTCGGCTTGCTGGGGGTCTGGGCTTCGGGGAGGGATGTGCGGTTGGTCCCAGACCAGAGGGGCGTGGGGCGATTTTTCCCCTGGGGCCCGG
>PYWC01000100.1:193171-228522 GCA_003182015.1 Tuber magnatum | reverse complement strand
GGCGCCCCCCCCTCTGCAGGCCCCTATAAGGTATTTTTCCCCCCCTTTCACCATCCTATAAGTCCAGGGTGGCAGTGTATGTTTCTGACCGCCTCTTGGCCTCTATGTCTGTTCTTCCCTTGTTTTTCGACTCTGGCGACCAGATGGCAGTGGACTTTCACTGCCCCGACGGAGTTTTCGGCTCCTAGCACCTGTTGTTTCGTTTGTATAACTCTTATGCAACCCCTACTCCTAACAAGATGGCACGTTTGATTGCCCCCTCACTGTTCTTTCCTAGGCATGACTTTCCTGTTATTTCCTTGGGTGACTTTAACCTTCACCATCCAGCCTCAGATCCTTCCAGAGTCATCAACCCTCCCCAGCTCGCGGTCTCCACCCCCTATTTCAGCATGGTGTACCGCCATCAGTTCACCCTGCTAAACACTGCGGGGATATACACCAGATTTCCCTTCGACTCCTCCACGCGCCCCTCCATCCTGGACCTTGCGTTTGTCAATGACGCGATGCTGCCCTTCATCTCCAGGTGGCACACTCCCCTCCCTTCGCCATGTTCGGACCACGTCCCTATTTCCATAGAATTTGTTTCTGCCTCCTGCCGCCCCTCCCCCTCCCAGGCTGAACTGGAAACGAACCGATTGGGGTGCAGCTCTCCCCGCCCCCATGGCTCTCATCCTGCCCAGCCCGACGGCAGCAGCCACATCCTCCTCCCTGTCCCAGTGGTTCAACACCTCGCTGGCCTCCGTCACTGCTATCCCATTAGGGCATACGCCCATGAAATGCCCCTCCCTCTATGCGAAACCTTGCTGGTCCTCGGATCTCGCCGAGCTTTGCCACATCTTCCACGGTGTCTCCTGTCTGTCCCATCGGGGCCGAGCCTCGATCTTTGAGGTCAAGCTGGCCCGCACTACCTATTTTAAGGCCATCGCGAAGGCCAAGGCCACCCACTGGAGAAGCTTCCTGAAGGGAGTTGATTCTAGAGAGGTCTGAACCGCCAAGAAGTTCTCGTACGGCCGCGTCCCATCATGTTTCCCTAATCTCTCAGGGGCACACACCCCGGAAGCTATAAACTCCGCCCTGCTCTCAGACTTTTTCCCTGCCCAGCCCAGCAACTCCGGTCCCCCCCGCTTGCTCCCGGAGCTCGTAGCGGTCCCGCCAGTTACCCCTGCCGAAGTCTCGTCCACCCTTCGCCGGTCTTCCTCTTCTTCCACCCCAGGACCCGACTCAATCCCCTACGGGGTGTCGAAGCGTGTCCAGCATGCCAACTCCTCCCTGCTCCCACTCCTGCTCTCTCCCCTGCTTCGCCACGGCTATCACCCGGCCTCTATGAAGATGGCCAATGGGGTCGTCCTTGCCAAGCCAGGCAACCCCGACTATTCATCACTCTCCTCTTTCCGCCTCATCGTCCTTCTCAAAACAGTGTCCAAGATCCTCGAGAGGATAGTGGCGATACGCCTAGCAGCCTTTGCTCGGAAGTCCGGCCTCCTCAACCTGCAGCAGTGTGGGTCTCTGGTGGGTTTCGGGTGCTATGAGGCAGTGTCGACCCTGTCTCACGAAGTCAAGCTCTTTCAGTCCGCTGGCCTTAGGGTCTCCACACTTTTCCTGGACATTAAGGGGGGATTTGACAATGCCAACGGGCACCAACTCACCACGATTCTCAGAAGGGCTCGTACTCCGGCTTACCTGGTCCACTGTCTCTCCTCTTTTCTGTCGTAGCGCAAATGCTGCCTGGTTTTCCAGGGCGCGCCCAATACCTTCAGCCCAGTGACAGTGGGCACTCCCCAGGGGTCCCCGGTTTCGCCCCTGCTGTTTGTTATTTATCTGTCTTCCTTACATCTTTCAATTCCTAGGGGCTTGGTCGTCTCTTATGTAGATGATTTCTCGATAACAGTCACTTCCTCCTCCTACCGCTTCAACATTCCCCTCCGTCAGCATTACCTTTTGGCCATCCTTACGGTTGGGCGTCGGCCGGGTGTAGGGTTCCCGGTGCCTAAGACCGAGCTCCTCCACTGGCGCACCCCCAGGAACAACCACCCTTTATGTGTCTCCCCTATATGCCTGAATGGCCTTGTGGTTCCTCCTGCACCTTTGGTAAGGTGGCTGGGCGTTTGGCTCACCCCGACCATGGACACAACTCCTCACATCACTCGCCGCCTCGCCTTGGCTCAGGCCTCCTTCGTTCTTGTTCGCCGCCTCAGCGACAGGGGGAAAGGCATGTCCCCCTGGTGCAACAGAAAGCTTCTGGTCCCCCTTCTTCTCCCGATCCTCACCTATGGGGGTGGCTTCTACAGCCCCTCCCCTCCCATGCTCTCTAAGATGAATGGCTTCTGGCACGGAGTTCTCCGCTGGTGCACCAACTGCTGCTCAACTACACCTATTCCGGCCCTCTATGTGGAGGCGGCCCTCCCTGCCTTGGCGATACATTTGCTCACCAAGCGGAGGTCCGCTGCCATGCGCCTCCTCTGCTCCCCCCCTCACTCCAACCCTGCTGCCGCAAGGCTAGACCCCTCCGGTCCGACGTGGGATAGCTGGTGTGCGCCCTCGAACAGGATCGGCCTCCTCAGGGGGGTGGCAGGCAATGCCCACCTGGCCCGCTGGTCGACCGATATCTCCCAGTCCCACTGGGTCCACCTCCCCATTGATACTGCTCCCCACTTGGTAGCGCCCTGGATCCCCTCCCTCCTCCCATTAGTAACCCCACACCTCATCTCCCATGTCGAGTACGACGGGAGTGGCGCCCCCTCATATCACTCCCGGAAAGCCCCGGTGAAAGTAGCAGCTATCCCCGATTGGCTGAAATGCACTCCCCTGGCGGCCCCCCACTTCTTCCCTCTTTGGGCCACCCCCCAGGCCTTCAAGGGCCTTCCTCGCTTTATGGCAGGTCGTCTTCACCAGATGCGTTCAGGGAGAAGCAACCTTGCCGCCCACCGACCCTGGTTCAACCGTGACCAGTCACCCGTCTGCCCCTCATGCGAGGAGGAAGAGGAGACTTTTGATCACACCATACTACACTGTCCGGCCAAGGCCCAGCAACGCGCAGCCCACCTGCAGGGCGTCGCCAGCCTGGCTCCTGATGCTCCCGTTTGGTCCTCGGTTCCCCTCATATTGGGTTTAGCCTCCAATATCTCAGTGACAGCCACTGGCTTTCCTCCCTCTATGCTGGCCATCAGAGCTGCTTCGGCCTCGGCCTCACTGTCCCTTCCGGGGTCGGTCACAAGTACCCCCTACTCCCCACGGGGATAGGGTTTTCTTTACTTGTATTACTTTTCGTCGTGTGATTTTTGCTTGCGTTGAATGCTTGGGGCGGCAGTCGGGAGCGGACATGGAGGGGGATTTCGTTACTTTACATATGTTTTTTCGTTTGGACAGGTTTTCCGGTATCAGGTGGAGGATTTCTTTACTCGCTTGTTAGTCATCGTGGGCGATGCAAGGGGCATGTGCGTCCTGATTTTGGAGGAAGTGCAGTGTTGGTTTTGTTTCTTTTGTTTATGCATTTCGAATTAAGGCTTTGGTATGCCATAGAGAGACCTGCATGTATGCCGTTGAGCCATAATCAATCAGACATATGAGTTTAAAAAAAAATGAAAAAAAATGAAACAATAAGCTTAATGACATCAAGCTCCGGCTCCGTTACAACTCCGGTCATTGAAAAAGATTTTCTAATCGGTAACGACTCAACACCAGAGAACTATCGTCACAATTACGGGTCTCACACCCCTCAGCTGGGGGGTGCTAGACCATTTCTTTTCACTTCTCGCTTGGCCAGGCATTACCTATGGCCCCTACTATCCTCCCCCCAGAGTCAATCCTCTTGGGGGCCCTCTCTTCTCCCCGGGGTTCTCTCATGGCGGCCTCACCTCTACTCTTCCCCGCATTTGCTAGGGTCGCTTAGCGTTTGCACGGTCGGCTTTCTCTTGGGTTGTCCTCTGGGCTATCGGGGGCCTGGTCCTTTCTCCTCGCACCGCACGGTTGTGGTATCCCATCCCCTAAGTGACGCTCTCTCTCAGAGAACCAGGGACTACATGAGAGAAGCGGGAAAACAGTGTGCGCTGCCTAGGGGGGGGATGGCCTCTGTGACCCCGGTTGCAGCCTGCTGCCGCATCGTTGACGGTGCCTCACCTGGTGTCGGTCTTCCACCTTCTCCTCCTCTCGCGTTGGCTCGCACCCCACTGCCCGGGTCCTCGGGGCCCTACCTCCTCACCATACGGTAGCTCTTCCACCTGCCCGCTCCAAGCTGGCCACAGCTGGCGACTTCTCAGCCCGGCTCTGATGTTGTGTGCGGCGTCACCCACCCTTTCGGCTAGCATCCTCTCTGCTGGGCTGGCATCCCCTCTGCCCCCTCTTTCCAGCTCTGTCTCTCGTTTATGGGAGTTATCCACTTAAGCTGGCACCTTACTGCCTCCTCTACACATCACGGCCCTGACATCGCAGTGTCATCCTACCCTTTCCAACCGCGCAGCACCGTGCCCCTTCGATTCCTACTGAGGCGGTCCCCCTGGTCTCCTCGCCTTAGCGCGAATAATTAGGCCGAAAGGCTAGGACCCTTCCATAGGTCTGCCCCGCAGGATTGTGTTTTTCCCGCATCCGCCCGTCAGGGCACTCTCAGGGGGAAAAGTTTTTCTTTACTTGTTTGAGATGACGCCACTGGGGTTTTTTGTAGCTTCCTGCTCTTTCTGTTGCTTGGGTTTCCTTAGTTTCTTTCGGCTTGCTGGGGGTCTGGGCTTCGGGGAGGGATGTGCGGTTGGTCCCAGACCAGAGGGACGTGGGGCGATTTTTCCCCTGGGGCCCGGAGGAGGTTTGAAATTAAGACTTTTGTATGCCATAGCGCGAGCTGCATGTACGTGTTAGAGCTATAATCAAATATACATATAAGTAAAAAGAAAAAAAAGAAAAAGAAAAAAAAAGAAATAAGCTGAATGACATCATCCTGCATCTCCGTTGCAACTGCAGTCAATGAAATTTATTTCCTAATCGGGAACGATGCAATACCAGAGAACTATCATCACAATTGCAGGTCTCACACCACGTGCATGGGGGGTGTTAGGCTTCCCCTATTCCTCTCTCGCTTGGCGAGGTGTTTCCTATGGCCCCTCCTACCCTTCCTGCAGAGTTAATCCTCTCGGGGATGATCCCTTCTGTTTGGGACCGACTCACAGTGGTCCCACTCCTACGCTTCCCCACTTTCCCCTGGGCCTCGCTTAGGGGACTGCTCATGGTCCGTGGGCTAGTCAGTCACCTGGGTGTCACATTTGTGCACACAGACATCCTCTGCTTCGGCATGAGGTCTGTGACCACTGGTTGTTCCCTGGGTTCCATACTTCTTGCTTGCTTCCTCGTTTCTCCCATTCTTCCGGGTCAGCTGGCATCCTACTGCTATTGCTTCACATCCAGCATGGATACAACTTCTTTGTGACCGTGGCCCGCCCCACCCTGGGCCCCGGCCTGGAGTTTCTTTCCAAGCTTGGGCTCAGGCATCATGTTTGTCATTCCCCTCTTCATGGTTTGCACCGGTTTGGCATACCCCCCCTTGCCCCTCCTCCACCTACCTCGGCCGTCCTGCCTGCTCACCCTGCCTTTGGGTGGTTAACTAGGCCTACAGGCCAGGGCCCTTCCATAGGTCCGTACGCGGAATTGTGGTTTCTGCACCAGCCTATGCGGGTACTTTTTGAAAGTGTATTTTACTTTTATTTGAGATGTCGCCAGTGGGTTTTTGTTGTGGTTTCCTCCTCTTCCGGTTGTTTGGGTTTTCCTGGTTTCTCTTGTGGCTGACTGGGGGCCTGGGCATGGGGGATGGATCGTGCGGTTCGTCCCATACCACATTGACTTGGGCCGATTTTTTGCCAGGGGCGCGGAGGTTGTTTTGAAATTAAGTGTTTTTGTACATCATACCGTGAGGTGGATACGCATTTTTGCGCCATAAGTAATAAACATATGAGTTAAAAAAAAAAATTTGAAAAAAAAGTAAACCTAATGACATGTAATAACAATAATAATAATAATAAGATATCAAGCCTGAACTAAGTCCTCTATACGCAGGATCACCAAGTTTACCATATCCATATCCATTAACGCCGAATCTACAAAGTATTAGAACTGAACCACTATCTGAGTGAAGGAGCCTACAAGTTCTGTCTCTGTACCCTAGAACTGAGGGATATCATGCAGCATTTCTAGCTACTTCTGCTGATATCTAGGTGGAGGGCTAGAAGCCCAACCAGCACCCACAGGGGCTCTCGCTAGCCTCCTGGCCTGGTAGTCAAAATGTCACTTCTATCTTTTGCTCTAATCCTCCTAAGAAACTCTCATATAAAGAGTTAGGTCAGGGAAGGAACTACTACTATAGCTACTATTTACCGCCATCAAGATTGGCATTGGCGAAGTTACGTCTATCTTGTATCATACCACCTCCAACAGACTGGTTTCTATCTCTGCTACCAGTGACATTTCTGTATTAGGTTGTATTGAGGTGACTGCACCAATTGAACTGTTCCTCTAACTCGCTTTCCTTACTCCCCTGGGGTAGATCAACCAACAGCCTTGCAGGAGCTGCAGGTAGGGCAAATAGCTGATCACTTCCTGATAGTGTCATGGTTGTTGCCACTGGATCTATCCAGAGGAAGTTGCATAGCTGAGCACACACATCTGGTATTGTTGGAGGTCTTTCATGCATTCATAACCGACAATACCTGCAGGTTGGCCAACCATCTCGTTCTCTGCCTGGCCGATATACTACTAGGGCTTGGGCCCTCTTAGTATATCGCCAGAAATGGTACTATGGCTACTATATTAATATCTCTTCAGACCTGCAGGTTGAGAGACCGTAATCAGGTCGGCTGTATGACTCAGTGCTCGATATCATACCAAGGTCAGCCATGGCAGTTGAGACTACTGGTACCCATGGGACACTACAGGATAGTATTCGCTGAACTGGAATTGGGGTGCCAAGTCACAAGGTTGCTGGATCTGGAACCCTCATGACTGGGGTCTACTGATTTACCATATTGTGCAAGAATAGAGAGCCCAAACTCATTGGCAGTATTGGTCCACCTGGTAGTGCAATCTGTAGGTTGGGTGTAAGCATCAGGGCAGCGACTAGGGCCGGAATGGGAACGGAAGCAGGTGCAGCCATCTGAACCGGGACAGGGGTTGGCCTCAAAACAGCAATTGGAGATGTGAGAGTCTGCCTCAATGCAGGATAGAGAGGGGCAGGTATAGGATCAGGTGTTAGTTGTGATATATCACATGCCGAGATCTCTCAGGGTTTGGAGGCCCACCTATTGATCCACCTAGAATTAGTTGGACCAATCAAGAGACAGCCAGACCAACTGCATACAATTGAGAAAGAGACGGAGAGAGAGCCAGTGAATGGTCTTGTAAATACGCAGGTATAAGAATAGCCTCTCTTCTGTTGCCTTTCTGGTATTTTTATTCCAATCGGGCTCCGATGTGTTGGCCACTCCTCGTCTCAGGTCTGGCAGGCTTGTTTATTGGCAAAACCATCTTGTTTGATGAGGAAGAACGGGAGAGTAGGCGACACATTGTTCATCAGGATATCATTTTCAGCATCAATGCTATACACTCCTGGCAATGCCCACTCTGGGACACCTATCTGTTCTCTCCATGCATTCTGATCCGGCAGTATGTTCAGACATTTCTGTAGTCCTACCTTTATCGATTCTATGGCTGCTGTCATGATCTGCAGCTTAAGTACCCTTTCCTGCTGGTCATTTCAACCCCACATTTCTTTTTACAATTCTGGAACAGAATACACAACTTCATGTGTGATGTATAGTTCAATGAATCCGCCAGAGTCTTTACTAAATGGTACTGCACCAGGGGGCAGCAGGATCTTGTTCTCCATGAAGTCAGAATTGTGGAAGAACGAAATGGCTACAGCATGTAGGTCTGTAGGCATAAGATCAAACCATTCATCAGGTTGTGTAATAGGAGCCACTGCGAGCAACGTTTCTTATCCTTTCAGTCCAATAGCTTGGATATCAACTGAGACTGACCCGCGAAAGATGGGCGCCCCTATATGGTCAGGTTGGAGCCCCCAAGCCTTGTTCCAATTCGTGAACAGATCCACTCTGCAACTGGTACAGGTACTAGGTTATGTTTTGTTTTACAGTATCATTTGATACTCATTATGTTTCAAAGGTATCATTTGATACTTGGATTGTTTTACGTTTGATTTGATAGTCTTGTTTGATACTTGTTACGTTTCAAAGGTATCGCCTGATACTTTGAATGTTTTATATTATCACTCATACTGGAGATGAGCGAGAACTTGTATTTAAACAGCACAGATTCTGCGATGGAAATGGCAGACTTCAACTGCCAGCATCTCTGATATACTTAGTTGAACAGTTACTTCTTGATCTCCTATTACACCCCTTCGAAGCCTTCTTTAGTCTATGCAGCTCTCGCCTCTTGGCAAGCAGGTAGGCCACATGTTACTATCATACCGCAAGTGCGAGTAGCATCCTAGGTGTGAACACGTTACACACACACCATTGACGTTCAGTACTAGTAATTGCACTTTCTACTCTGAGCTACTGCTTCCCAAGCAGTGTGCTAGTATTCACATGAGGCCAGTTCTAAAGGTCAAGAAATAATCAATCCGGCAAGGGGTCAAGTGAGGGGGCCACTTGATGATATACGGTAACAGGGATACCCCAAGGGTAATAGACCCAAAGGTTACAACAGTATGAAACAACTGCGAAGTTATCGCCAAATCTTTGTACCCAAATGTAAGAGCAAAATAACAACAAAACTTGATATCATTAAACCCAATGGTTCATTCAATTAAGGTCTCCAGGCGATGTTGATTGTATTGGAGTAAGAGAGTTGGCACATAGATTTAAGTAGTCAGAATTTATAGGAAGAAATCCTGAACTAGTTTTGACTCCAACCCTTTTAGTACATCCTGCTTGGGGAAGAATTGATTAGTACTTCTTTCACATCCCTATAAGTGCACCTATATCAACACACTGTAGCCTGTGACTGTTTCATGCGGTTCAGCCTTTGTGGCAAGTCTCGATTATGGCTACTAGAGTTATAACTACTTTATATCCGTGTCTTGTCCAGGGCTGGCAGTCAAGACACCGGAGAGGGCCCACCAATATATGATCACATTCCTATATATAGTTCATCTGTAGAAGTCTTTGTTGGCTCAACTAGTCTACTGTAACGACCCAGCAGACATGAGCTATGGTAGATGGAACCTATACCCATACAGGTAGCCAGGGGGTAAACTGGTAGGAACCGGCAGGCAAGTAAGTACTTGACCTGCGGAGACCGGATGGCCCGGGCTGCAAGAATGAACAGAATTGGCTAGTCAGGGACTGAGATACCTGGATACACCCGGGAGCGGTGTCAGCGTACTTACCGACTCCTGTAGGGACAGTTCCTCAGCTAGGCCGGGTAACTGGAGACAAGTGAGAAAGGTCTATCAGCGGCGAGGGGATAGACAGGGTAACAGGGAAAAGTTATCTTCTCCTCTGGACAAGGTTACCCTACCCTCGGGATCAGGTTACCAGGCCTTGGGGCTTGGGTTACCCTGCCCAAAGTCGTGGGTTACCCTACCTTTCAGTGTGAAGTCCGTTGTGGAGTTCGGGAAAATTGACAGGAATCTTTGTCGCGCGAAGCCATGCATGATACTGGAAGCTGGGGTTCCGGGGGATGCTATTGGGTGCACTACGTAGCTTCAATAAAGCTGTAAATTGAAGACATTATTCCTATCATGCCCCTCCAGCCCCGCCTGGAGGCCCGGACATCATCAGCAAACCGTTGTCTAGTTGGGTGCAGTCTAGCAAAGAGGGATCTTGGCAGACATGCTTGCAACACCATATATGTCGCTGCCCGCCGGTGAACCAGAGGCTCTTTACAGGATATACAAGGGATCATAGGGTGGGCGGTGGAGTTCCTCCTCCAAGTTGTTCGGAGTAAAATGGACCCAAACCAGCAGAGTTAACAGGTGTTAACCGTGGGGGTAGTGAAGGTAGTCCCGGGTGGTGCCGGGGCGACTGGGCGAGTTTTACACCTACCAAGCCCAAACGTACTCCCAACGCTATAGGCTCTGAAATGGAAGTGCAGAGACACTAAAAGCATGATGCCTACGACAGGTAAGGTAGATCCGAGGTAGTGATCATGGATAGCGCCCTCGGATCACTCCTGGACTACCGTGCCCTGCGGAAGACATCGGAAGCCCGAGACCCACAAATAGTCAATAGATAAAGCGCTCCCGGTAGCCTCCGGAGTCAAGTAGAGATCGATGCATATGGGAAGGGGGTCATAGATAGTCTAGTTCATGAGGTGCCTTGACTGTTAGCCACTGGCATGACACTGATGCGCAGAAGCTTTAACTGCTGGGGGCAAAATGGAAATGCACCGCGGAAACGATAACCGCATAAGGTGAACGCCACCTAAAGTGTGTTGACACATGCATGCCCAAAGGGTGTGCCATAAGACATGTCGGACTGCCCTTAGCGGAGAAGGGTGTGCTCGAATGGTTGGAGTAAACCGATAGGAGAGTTTCTGGCATAAGATAAAACTACCTGAAGGTCTATGTGAGAACTCTCCTACTCCAACAAGCAATGCTCGGGAGACCTTAATTGAGTGAAGGGTCAGGCTTAACGATATTCACTTTCACCGCTTGCTTTATTCCTACATCTCCATGAACCTTTGGCGATAAGTTTGAAGTTGTTCGGCGTGGTCGCAACCTTGGGATCCATCTTCCTAGGGGTGCCCCCGTTACAGTATATCGTTAAGCGAGCCCCTCGCTTAACTCCTCTCCTGACTAATTGTTTCCTAACCCTCGGCACTGACCTGGCGTGAATACTGGTGACCTTGTCCAGAACAAGTAGCCCAGCGTGGAAAGGGCAAGGGCTAGTACCGAACTTCGCACCACAATGGAATCCAACTCGGATTCAGACCTTGACCTTGACGGGAACTCCACCAACACATTTCTTGTCTTGGTTTTTGCGGATGTCTGCCCTATTGAATGGCATGGTCACCAGTTGCTTCTGGAGACCGCCCTTATTCAGCCACCGGACTAATGCGTTGATCTTATGATTGCAGACCCTTGCGCTGCGGTGCTTTCGTTCTTTCAAGATTTCCCCCTCATATACAATATGCTCCCTCCACCGCCGCAATGGGTACCATTTAGCAAGTTCTCCCACGAGATTGTTGCACCTTACGTCATCCGCGAGGTATCCAAGTCGCTTGAGGATGCGAAGCGGGAACTGAAGAACTGGAATGCCCAGCAGCAGCAGGTGTTCCGTAAACAGATTGCTACGGCAGCAGTGGAATGGATGCAAGTGTAGCAAGAGGCATACCAGAGAATGTCTAGAGACCAGAAGGCATTGAAGGATCATATGGCAGCGCTGGAAAGGGCCTTCGCAGGAGGTTATAGTATTGATGCTGAGAATGACATACTGATAATAGAGACGGTGCCCCCACCCCCACTCGCCCACACGAAGCCTGTGAACTTCGGAATGGAACTGGCTATGAGAGCCAGGCATGAACAGCGGAGGGCGTACCCAAGCCCCGTGGGTATATGAATGTTGGAAAGCCTCAAGGGTGAAGGCTACAGCTATACCTTGCCCTTCACAAGAGTATCAACAGGCTCTCTGTCTGTCCCCTCCTCGATTGCTCACATTCATTCAGCGGGTCCAGCGATTAGACCAACCGCTGGGCGTCGGGTTAAGAAAAGGCCATCGCATCCCAAGGGTATCATGGCACCAGACATACCTGACACTACTCCTCGGCCGACCCCTGCCCCCATTAACCCTCCTGCGACACTGTTAGTTGCAACTCCCGTACCTTATATCGCGGCCCCAAGACCGACTTCTTTACCCGTCTCGATGCCCGCTCCTGGTACCTTTCCTGCCAGAGTCTTTCCGCCAGCAGTGTCAGCTACACCAGGGTTCCGACCACTAAGCGTGGCATCACCTGGATTTTTCAAACAGGTAAGGCGCCAGGAAGAGCAAGTACCTATGGCTCTATCACGAGGGACACCAATCCCCGCACCTGGGACACCTGCTGGCTCTGTTCCGGGGGCACAGGTGATTCCATCGGACCCCTCGAAACCAGCTCCTCCCTCCATGCTACACACAATGAGAAGCGGCGGGTCTGACAGCTGAGACGAATTGTGCCTGTCGGGCTGGAAATCCGAAGAAACGCATCTGGGATGGATTTATTACTACAAATCTCGGTGCAGGAAGAAACAACGGACCCCCGCAAGGCATCGAAGAAGGCAGAAGGAACGGGATGGATGGCCAACATGTGGGTATTGTGGCTCATGGAGGTACATCGGTCCCCCAATGCAACCCCTGAGCGGCCCAGAGCTACCGGCATTTCTGCAGATAACTCAGATGGCGTCTAACCCAACTCCTGAGAGTGGTGATGCCCTGTTCCACCACTGGCCTCAGTACCATCATGGGCTAACGCCCCCAGGGATGGGAATTAGGATGGCCAGGAGGAACGGTTTAATAGGTATGATAGACCACGGGAAATACCCAGGAGAAACACGCGAGGTAGTGGGGATGGTTATGCCCCGCCTGGAGGTGATAAGGCGTGAGCAGGTGGAGATTCTGGGACTCCGACCATGACAGCTCGGATGATGATAACGCGAGAGATTCCCTCCCGCATTTGACCCCCTTCCTCTGTGGTCGCAAGGATGACTGGAGCAAGGAGAAGAAATGACAGTTGGATCGCCGGGCCAAGAGGCTGACGTGGGCGATGAGGGGTACTGGTTTGGCTTCTAGGCCAACACCAAGACACCGGCCGAAGAAGCCGCAGAGGCTGAGTGGTATCCCTCTATTCAAAGGCAAAGTTACACAACTCACACGCTTCTTGACCTTGGTAGAGGTCAAAATTAAATACTTTACAGATTGCAAGTTAACGGACATGGATAAGGTAAACTTGGTGATACTCCTTCTTGAAGACTCCGCCGGGGCATGGTATCTGGGGTTGCATGGGCAAATTGACAAGGAGGCCGCCAAGCGCACAGGCATCCCTGTCAATAACAGCAACCCCTTACGGACATGGAAAGGGTTCCCAGAATGGCTGGAATGAAGTTTTAGCGCAGACCAGACCGAGCGAGATAGATCGCTTCTCGAGTGGCGAGACCTGGTGATGAAGCCCCATCATATTGATGAGTACCTGGATATGATAATTGATTATATATATAAGCCTAGCTATACAGATCCAGTACCAGTATGAGACAAAGTTCGATCAGGCATCACACAAGAGGTTCAGAATTCGTGGGCACTTAAGGAGCCCCATCTGACTGACCTGAACGAGTACCTCGATCTTCTCCGGCAGGTTGGGCACACGCTGGAGGACAACAACCGGTTCAGTAACCCCGTCATCCACCTGGCCCCCAGGTCTCAACCCGCTGAGTAGAAGGAGGATAGACCCTGGTTATCGGGCAGGTTCCAGAAGAAGGAAAGAGGTTCAGGCAGACGAAACCAGAGGTCTGCCGAATGTACTAATTTCAATGGCGGGAAACAGGCAAAGCCAGCGACTTCTGAGCATGCAATAGCACATAAGGAAATCCTGTCGACTTTGACGGAACGCCAGAGGAAGCACAACCAGTGCACCAAGTGCGGTCAAACAGGTCACCTTTGGAGAAAGTGTACCGCGACGGCCCCAGTCCTTAGTTCATCCAAACAGCCCTGTGGGTTGAAACAGTCAGCCCCGGTAAGCAAGCCACCAGGAACGGATAAGCGACTAAAGAGCATTGAAGCACCACCTCCGGCTTCTTCGTTGAAGAGACTTGAAGTCCGCCACGCATCACCTCAGATCATGGAGGTTGATACTGACAGCGCAGAATAGGTAAGAATCTATTCTGTTTAAGATATAACCTTGTTAAGCCGCGGCCATAGACCCCTGTGAGATAGATGGACATGAGCCAGGGAGGTAGCTTCGGAGATGGGTAAGTACCCTTCTACCACATAAACTACCCTGATACTGACTACACTCAGATGGTGTGGGCAGATGGATGTTGTGGGCCGTGCGTGGTGGGCTGGGCTCTCTCTCCTTTGTTGGGTTCCTGGTTATTTCCTTTGGTCTAGTTGTATGTATCTCTGGCAGGATTTCCTTAGCTGGATGGGCAAGTCATAGGACATTATTTCGGTTGAGGATAGGTGAGGTCCTGCTCGAGGCGACATTCGACATTGGGGAAGCAAGACGGCTCCGCTTGGGACCGGTCCCCTAGTGGACCTCTACCCACCTTGGGGAAAAGATTGTTCTGTTTAGTGCAAGCGGAATGGGTGCAGGCTGAACTTGATCAAATAAATAATACCATTTTCAAGTTCATGTAAGGAGGCTTCAGTACCCGAAATCATGCTGGCATGGTAGTAAACACCCAAGTTATTGATAAAGAGACGAATCCCAACCCCTTGACATGTACCGACCCCTTGTGGCCACTCTTGTGTCGAAAGGCAAGAGACTAAAGGGAATTATTAAGCCATGATGACTAAGTTACCAAGACAAGCGAAGAGGCAGAAGCATGACAACTTGCCTCGTCATACCAAGTGTATCCACCTGTGGGTCAAGTTAGACTGGAAGATAGGAGCTAGACAGGTAAGAGCGGAAGCACTCATGCTACTCGACAGTGTAACTACAGGGCCGGTAGTTAGTAGCCGATGGAGTAAACAGACTCAGGCACCATGTCTACGATGAAAGATACACCTGCCGATAAGCAACACCAGCGGTAATCACCTTCCTGGGTCAGGTCTACACTATGCGAAGTCATTAGAGATGAGTATAGGTGACCACCACAATGGGTTGCGCTTTGAAGTCGCGGATATGCCCGACACTAAGGTGGATGGGTACCTACCTATGTCTTGGTTGAGAGACCATAACTCCAACATAGATTGGAAGACCAGATCACTAACCTGGTGCTCAGTTTTCTATAAGGCTAACTCCCTGGCAGACCAGAGGCGGTTAGTGTTCATGACCAATGAAGGGTTACCGGCCGCAGACCCTAGTAATGTGTACCTATTGGGAATTGTGCCATTCTGCAATAAGAAAGGTCCCAACATTACAGTTAAGCTACTCCCCCAGTATAAGGACTATGGGGTTATCTTCAGTCAAGAACGGATTGAGGCGTTACTGGAGCACACGAAGTATGACCACAAAATCTAGTTATAATGCAGAACTGAACCTCTGTTTAGTCCTATCTATCCGTTATCGGAAGAGGAGCTTCGGGCGCTCCGGGAACATCTCAATGACATGCTGCAAACGGGCAAGCTATGGCGATCGAGTTCCTCAGCAGCAGCCCCTCTCCTCTTCATGCCAAAACCAGTTGGTACATTAAGACTAGTAATAGATTGCCGAGGGCTGAACAAAATCATGGTGAAGAGCAAGCATCCTCTACCATTGATGAACAAACTGCGAGATAGGTTAGGAAGAGCCATTGTGTTCAGGAGATTGGACTTGAAGAACGGCCACTACCTTCTGAGGCTGGCAGAAGGTGAGGAATGGAAGACGGCCTTTCGGTGCAGATATGGACTCTATAAATACACAGTCATGTAGTTTGGGTTGTATAATGCCCTGGCAACTTTCCAAAGGATACTAAATGAGATCTTTCGGGATCTCATGGACGAAGGAGTCATCACGTACATGGATGACATCCTGATCTACTCCAAAACTATGGAAGAGCACGTTGCGATGGTGAGACGTGTGATGGAGAAATGGTGGAAAGCTACACTATGGCTAAGGATGAAGAAGTCCAGTTTCCACCAATGAGAGGTTGAATTCCGCGGATACAAGATCTCCAATATGGGGATCTCTATATTGTCGGAGAAGGTGCAGACAATCAGGGATTGGGCACCTCCAACATGTGTCGTCGACGTTCAAACCTTTATGGGCTTTGCCAACTTCTATCGTAGGTTTATAGAAGGTTTCTGCAAGATAGTGAACCATCTGGCGGACTTGACAAAGAAGCATGTCCGATGGGGATGGACACTGCTGTGTGAGCAGGCGTTCAACCATTTGAAGTAAGCGTTCAGGTCCAAACCTATCCTAGCACGTTTTGACCCTGAACTGCCTACCCGCCTGGCAACTGACACTAGTGACTGAGCCTTAGCAGCCGTCCTCTCCCAGTTCTGTGAAGATGAGACATGGTATCCAGTGTCCTACCATAGTAGGAAGTTTCACCCAGCGGGGATTAATTATGATGTCCATGACAAGGAAATGACTGCCATCGTGGCGGCGTGCAAGGAATGGGATCATTTGCTACACTCAGTAATGGACCAGTTGGTAATCTGTATGGATAATAAGAACTTGGAGTGCTTCAAAAGTTACAAGGTTCTTAACCGAAGGCAGCACCACTGGGCAGAGTTCCCGCAACCATTTAACTGCAGGGTGGTTTACTGAGAAGGGCGGTTGCTTGAGAATGCAGAGGCTTTGTCGCGGAGTAGGAACTACCGCCCTGAAGGGGGCAGTGATTTTCCGCCACAGTCGTTTTTTCGCCCTGGACAGTGGGTTGGGAGCCAGGCACAGGACATCTTGCGACCACAAGTATTGCAGGTATGCCAAGGATTTCGACTCCAGTCCTTTTTGGATCAACTGCAGGTAGCGATAACTGAAGATCAGGAATACTTGTGGACCCTGAAGGCAACAGCTGCCGGTAACAAAGAGGTCGACCGGCATTTCACGACGGAAAAGGGCTTACTCCTGTACAAGAACAGTTGGTATGTTCCCAAGGGTCAGAATCTGAAGCAGACAGGCACAAAGGCAGAACATGGCTGCCGAATCGCGGGACACTGCGGGACTTACAAGACGATTGGCAGGGTTAGGGCTAACTTCTATTGGCCTAAGATGGATGAGCACAGCATCGACTATGTGCCGCCATGTGGTGCATGCCAAAGAAATAAGTCCATCAGGGACAGGAAGTTCGGGCTGCTGGAACCTATTGATGTTCCTATACAGCCATGGACAGCGATTCCAAAGGACTTCGTTGTATTGCTGCCAGAGTCTGAAGGGTATACCAAGATCTCTGTCATAGTGGACGGATTCTCGAAAATGGCCCATTTCATACCCCTGACCATGGTGGTAACTGTAACGACCCAGCATACACGAGCTATGGCAGCGGGAACCTACACCCATACAGGTAGCCCGGAGGCGAACTGGTAGGAACCGGCCGGCAAGTGAGTACTTGACCTACGGAGACCCGATGGCCCAGGCTCCAAGATGAGCAGACTTAGTGGGCACAAGTATTTAGGTACATGGCTACACCCGAGATTGGTGTCAGCATACTTAGGGACCTATGATGGGGCAAGACACAGCTAGGCTGGGTAACTGGAGAAAGGCCCAGTGTGTCTATCTCCGGCAGTGGGATAGAATAGGGTAACAGGAGGAAGTCCACTTGTCCACCGGACAAGATTACCCTACCCTCAGGACTGGGTTACCCTGTCTTGAGGCTTGGGTTACCCTGTTCAAGGATCTGAGTTACCCTACCTTTCAACATGAAGTCCCTTGGGGAGTTAGGGAAAAATGACTGCAATGTTTGTCCCGCGAAGCCATGCAGAATACTGGAATCTGGAGTTCCGGGAGATGCTATTGGGCGAGCTGCGCAGCTACGAAGAAGCTGTAAATAGGAGACATTATTTCTATCATGCCGCTCCGGCCCCGCCGTGAGGCGCGGACGTCATGGGCACATGGTTGCGTGGTTGTGTGCAGTCTAGTAAAGGAGGACCTTTGGAGACCTGCTTGCAACACGGTATACGTTGCTGCCGTCCGGTCGACTGTAGGCTGTTCGTAGGCTATATAAGGGGGCATGGGGTGGAAGGTGGAGTACCTCCTCCAAGTTGTTTGGAGTAAAACGGACCAAAACCGACGGAGTTAACGGGAGTTAACTGTAGGGGTCCCGAAGGTACTCCCGGGTGGTACCGGGGCGACTGGGAGGCTTTTACACCTACCAAACCTAAAAGTGTCCCCAACGCCATAGGCTCGAAAAGGGAAGTGCAGAGGCACTAGAAGCATGATTCCTACCACAGGTGAGGTGGATCCGAGGTGGTGGTCATGGGTAGCGCCCATTGGACCGCTCCCGAACCACCGTATCCTGCTGAAGGCATCGGAAGCCCGAGACTCGTAAATAGTAGCTAGATAAACCGCTCACAGTAGCTTCCGGCGTCAAGTAGAAATCAACGCGCATGGGAAGGGTGTCATAGATAGTCTAGTTCAGCAAGGTGTCTTGACAGTTAGCCACTAGCAAGTCACTGATGCGCAGAGGTTTTCACTCCGGCGGGCAGAATGAAAATGCGCCGCAGAAACGGTATGCACATATGGTGAACGCCGAATAGAGAGTGTCGACACACGCATGCCTGAAAGGGGTGCCAGGAGACGTGTCGAACCACCCTCAGCAGAGAAGGGTATGCTCGAAAAGTTGAAGTAAAGTGATGGAGGAGTTTCTGGCATAAGATAAAACTACCTGAACATCTAGGCGAGAACTCTCCTGCTCCAACAATCAATCCTCTCGAGACCTTAATTGAGTGAAGCGTCAGGCTTAACGATATTATGTTTTACCGTCTACTTTACTCTTACATCTGTGTGAACTTTTGGCGATAAGTTTGAAGTTGTTTGGTGCGGTCACAACCTTGGGATCCATCTTCCTAGGGGTGCCCCCGTTACAGTATATCGTTAAGCGAGCTCCTCGCTTAACTCCTCTCCTGATTAATTGTTTTTCGACCTTCGGCACTGACCTTGCGTGAATACTGGTAACCTTGTCTCGAACAAGTAGCCCAGGGTGGAAAGCGCAATGGCTAGTATCGAACGTCGACCCAGAATGGAATCCAACTCGGATTCAGACCTTGACCTTGACGAGAACTCCGCCAACACATTTCGTGCTTCGGTGTTCGCGGACGTCCGCGGTATTGAATGGGACGGTCACCAATTGCTCCTGGAGGCCGCCCCTATTCAACTACCTGATGAATGTGTTGATCTTATGATTACAGACCCTCGCGCTGCGGCGCTTTCGTTCTTCCAAGACGCCGCCCTCGTCCACAACATGCTCCCTCCTCCACCGCAAGGAGTACCCTTTAGCGAGTTCTCCCGCGAGTTCGTCGAACCTTACATCGTCCGGGAGGTATCCAAGTCGATTGAGGATGCGAAGCGGGAACTGAAGAACTGGAATGCCCAGCAGCAGCAGGTGTTCCGTAAACAGATTACTACGGCAGCGGTGGAATGGATGAAGGTACAGCAGGAGGCATACCTGCGAATGTTAAGAGACCAGAAGGCATTGAAGGATCGTATGGCAGCGCTGGAAAGGGCCTTCGCGGGAGGTTATAGTATTGATGCTGAGAATGACGTACTGATGATAGAGGCGGCGCCCCCACTCCCACTTGTCCACACGAAGCTGGAGAACTTCGGGATGGAACTGGCTATGAGAGCCCGGGATGAACAGTGGAGGGCGTACCTAAGCCCCGTGGGCATACGGATGTTGGAAAGCCTCAAGGGGGAAGGATACAGTTATACCTCGTCCTTCACAAGAGCATCAACAGGCTCGCTGTCTGTCCCCTCCTCGATCGCCCGCAGTCGTTCAGGAAGTCCGGCGATTGGACCAACCGATGGGCGTCGGGTTAAGAAAAGGACGTCCAAGCCAAAGGGTATCACAGCACCAGATACACCTGACCCTACTCCTCGGCCGACCCCTGCTCCCATTAACCCCCCTGCAACACCGTCGGTTGCAACTCCCGTACCTCCTATTGCGGCCCCAAGACCCACACCTTTACCAGTTTCATTGCCCCCTCCTGATACCTTCCCTGTCGCAGCTTTCCCGCCAACAGTATCGGCTACCCCAGGGTACCGACCGCTGCGTGCGGCTTCACCTGGATTCTTTGAACAGGTCAGGCGCCAGGAAGAGCGAGCACCCATGGCTCCATCACGAGGGACTCCGATCCCCGGACCTGGGACACCCGCTCGTTCCGTTCCTTGGGCACCCGTGATTCCCTCTGCCCCCTCAAAACCAACTCTTCCCTCCATCCTCCCCACGATCACTAGTGGTGAGTCGGACAGCCAAGACGAGTACTGTCTGTCGGGCTGCAAATCGGAAGAAACCCGTATGGGGTGGATTCATTACCACACGTACGGGTGCAGGAAGGGACCACGGACCCCGGTAAGGCACCGAAGAAGACAGAAGGAGGGAGACGGACGACCAACATGTGGGTACTGTGGGTCATGGAGACACGCGGGGCCCCCAATGCAACCTTTGAGTTGTCCAGAGCTTCAGTCGTTTCTGGCGATAACTCAGGCGGCTCCGAACCCAACTCCTGAGAGTGGGCAACGACCTGTTCCACCACCGGCATCAGTACCATCAGGGGCTAACCCCCCCGAGGATGGGAATCAGGATGGCCAGGAGGAAAGGTTTGATGGGTATGATAGACCCCGCGAGACCCCAGGTGGAAATACCGGGGGTAGTGGAGGTGGAAATGGACCACCTGTCGGTGGTACTACGGGAGCAGGTGGAGATCCTGGGGACTCTGACCATGATAGCTCGGATGATGATGATGCCGATTCTCTCCCCGACTTGACCCCTTTTCTCGGCGCTCGCAAGGATGACTGGAGCGACGAGAAGAAACGACGGTGGGACCGCCGTGCTAAGAAGCTGTCAAGGGAACTACGGAGTAGGGCGGCTGCACGACCATCATCTAGACAACGGCAGAAGAAGCCGGAAAAGCTGAGCGGCATTCCGGCGTTTAAGGGAAAGGTCACCGAACTCGCCAGCTTCCTGACGCTGGTAGAGGTTAAGTTCGAGTATTTTGCTGGGTGCAGGTTGACCGATATGGACAAGGTAAACCTGGTGATCCCCCTTCTAGAAGATACTGCCCGAACATGGTATCTTGGGCTGCACTCCCACATCAATAAGGAGGCAGCCAAGCGTACCGGAGTTCCAGTTAATAACAGTAACCCGTTAAGAACGTGGAAAGGATTCCGGGAACGGCTTGAACGGAGTTTCGGCGGTGACCAAGCGGAACGAGACCGATCCCTCCTTGAGTGGCGAGACCTAGTGATGAAGCCACATCACATCGATGAGTACCTGGACAAGATAATTGACTATATGTATAAGCTTAGCTATACAGACCCTGTGCAGGTACGAGATAAGGTACGGTCGGGCATTACTCAAGAAGTGAGGAACGCGTGGGCACTGAAGGAGCCCCATCCTACCGACTTGAACGACTACCTTGATCTTCTTCGGAAGGTTGGACACACACTGGAAGACAACACCCGGTTCAGCAACCGAGTTATCCACCCTGTCCAACGGTCTCAACCAACGGACAAGAAGGAGGATAGGTCCTCAACTTCCGGAAGGTTTAAAAAGAAGGATAAAGGTTCGGGCAGACAGAACCAGCGGTCTGCCAAACCTACTAATTTCAATGCGGGGAAACAGGCAAAGCCGGGGACTTCTGAGTATGCCCTGGCGCATAAGGAAATCCCGTCGACTTTGACCGAACGTCGGAGAAAGCACAACCAGTGCACCAAGTGTGGACAAACGGGTCACTTTTGGAGAAAGTGCACCGCGACGTCCCCAGTCGTTAGTTCGTCCAAACAGGCTCGTGGGTTGAAACGGTCAGCCCCGGTAAGCGAGCCCTCAGGTACGGACAAGCGACTAAAGCGCATCGAAGCGCCACCTCCGGCTACCTCGTCAAAGATACTTGAAGTCCGACAGGCATCACCTCAGATTATGGAGGTTGATACTGACGGCTCAGAATAGGTAAGACCCCATTCTGTGAAAGGTATAACCTTAATAACCTGTATCCATAGACCCCTGCGGGATGGATGAAAAGGAGCCCCGGAAGTGGCTTCTGGGATGGGTAAGTACCCCTCTACTGCATGAACGACCCTGATGCTGACTACACCCAGGTGGTGTGGGCAGATAGATGTTGAGGGCCGTGTGCGGTGGACAGGGTGATCTCTCCTTTGTGGGTTTTCAGGTTATTTCCTTTGTTCTAGTTGTTTGTATTTCTTTCAGGATTTCTTTACTGGGACGGACAAGTCATAGGACATTATTTTCGGTTGAGGCTGGGAGAGATCTCGCTCGCGGAGACGCTCGACATTGGGGAAGCAAGGTTGCTTCACTTGGAACCGGTCCAACAGCGGACTTCTACCCACCTCGGGAAAATTTGTTATGTACAAGCGGGATTAGTTCAGGCTGGACTTGATTGAATAAATGATGCTATGATCAAGTTTACCTGAGGAGGGTTTAGTACCCGAAATCATGCTGGCGTGATAGTAAACACCCTAGCTATTGATAAAACGAATCCCAATCCCTTAACGTTTACCGACCCGTTGTGGCCGCTCTTGTGTCGAAAGGCAAGAGATCAGAATTAGTAAGCCAAGATGACTAAGTCCCTAAGACAAGTGAAGAGGCAGAAGCGTGATAACTTGCCTCGCCATACCAAGTCTATCCACCTGAGGGTAAGGCTAGACTGGAAGATTGGAGCTAGACAGGTAAGCGCTGAGGCGCTCCTGCTACTCGACAGTGGAGCTACTGGGCCAGTGCTTAGTAGCCGATGGGTTAAACAAACGCAGGCACCATGTGTACGACGAAAGGTACATGTGCCGATAAGCGACGCAAGCGGTAATCACATTCCGGGGTCAGGTCTGCACTATACCAAATCATTGGACATGAGAATAGGCGACCACCATAACGAAATGCGGTTTGAAGTCGCGGACATGCCCGACACCAAGGTGGACGGGTACCTACCTATGTCTTGGTTGAAGGACCATAATCCCGACATAGATTGGAAAACAGGATCACTAACCTGGCGCTCAGATTTCTGCAAGGCTAATTGCCTGGCAGAGCAGGGGCGGTTAGTGTTCATGACCGATGAAGAGTTGCTAGCTGAAGACCCTAGTAATGTGTACCTGTTGGGAATTGTACAATTCTCCGATGAGGAAGGTGCTGACATTACTGTCAAGCTACTCCCTGAGTATAAGGACTACGGGGACATCTTCAGTCAAGAACGGATTGAGGCCTTGCCGGAGCA
This sequence comes from Tuber magnatum, assembly GCA_003182015.1. Classification (NCBI taxonomy): domain Eukaryota; kingdom Fungi; phylum Ascomycota; class Pezizomycetes; order Pezizales; family Tuberaceae; genus Tuber; species Tuber magnatum. The sequence continues at coordinate 205,528 of PYWC01000100.1, read as the reverse complement.
CTCAAAGTATGACCACACGATCGAGTTGCTACCCGGGACTCAACCTCCGTTTGGGCCTATCTATCCGTTATCGGAAAAGGAGCTTAAGGCACTCCGGGAATATCTCAATGACATGCTGCGAACGGGGAAGCTACGGCGATCCAGTTCCTCAGCAGCAGCCCCTATCCTCTTTGTGCCAAAACCAGATGGTACATTAAGACTGGTAATAGATTACCGAGGGCTGAACAAAATCACGGTGAAGAGCAAGTACCCTCTACCGCTGATGAATGAACTGCGAGATAGGTTAGGAAAAGCCGTTGTGTTCACTAAGTTGGACTTGAAAAACGGCTACTATCTTCTGAGGATGGCAGAAGGTGAGGAATGGAAGACGGCCTTCCGGTGCAGATATGGACTGTATGAATACACGGTCATGCCGTTTGGGTTATGTAATGCCCCGGCAACTTTCCAGAGCATGATAAATGAGGTCTTTCGAGATCTCATGGATGAAGGAGTCATCGCGTATATGGATGACATCCTGATCTACTCCGAAACTATGGAAGAGCACGTCGCGATGGTAAGGCGTGTAATGGAGAAATTGCGGAAAGCTAGACTATGTGTAAGTATGAAGAAGTCCAGTTTCCACCAACGGGAGGTTGAATTCCTCGGATATAGGATCTCCGATATGGGGATCTCTATGTTGTCGGAAAAGGTGCAGACAATCAAAGACTGGGCACCTCCGACATGCGTCGTCGACGTTCAAAGCTTTATGGGCTTTGCCAACTTCTATCGTCGGTTCATAGAAGGGTTCAGCAAGATAGCGAAACCTCTCACGGACTTGACAAAGAAGGATGTCCGATGGGAATGGACACCTGCATGTGAGCAGGCCTTCAATCATTTAAAGAAAGGGTTAACGTCCAAACCTATCTTAGCACACTTTGACCCTGAACGGCGAACACGGCCAGAAACCGGCGCTAGTGACTTCGCATTAGGAGCCGTACTCTCCCAGTTCTGTGAGGATGAGAGGTGGCATCCAGTAGCCGACCATAGTAGGAAGTTTCACCCAGCGGAGATTAATTATGATGTCCATGACAAGCAAATGACGGCCACCGTGGCCGCATTCAAGGAATGGGATCATTTTCTACGCTCGGCAACGGACCAGTTGGTGATCTATACGGATCATAAAAACTTGGAGTACTGCAATAGTACCAAGGTCCTTAACCGAAGGCAGCACCGCTAGGCTGAATTCCTCCAACCGTTTAACTTCAAGGTGCTTTACCGAGAAGGACGGCTGAATGAGAAGGCGGATGCTTTGTCGCGGCGTAGGGACTACCGCCCTCAAGGGGGGAGTGATTTTCTGCCACAGTCGTTTTTTCGCCCCGGACAATGGGTTGGGAGCCGGGAAAGGGACATCTTGCGACCACAGGTGTTGCAAGTGTGCCAGGGATTTCGGCCCCAGTCTTCCTTTTTGGATCACCTGCGGGTAGCGATAACCGAAGACCAGCAGTACTTAAGGATCCTGAAGGCAACAGCTGCCAGTGACAAGGAGGTCGACCGACATTTCACGACAGAAAAGTGCTTACTCCTGTACAAGAACAGGTAGTATGTCCACAAGGGTCAGAATCTGAAGCAGGCAATCATGAAGGCAGAACATGACTCCCGAATCTCGGGACACTTCGGGACTTACAATACCATTGGCAGGGTGAGGGCTAACTTCTACTGGCCTAAGATGGATGAGCACATCACCGACTATGTGCGGACATGTGACTCATGCCTAAGAAATAAATCTATCAGGCACAAGATGTTTGGGCTGCTGGAACCTATTGATGTTCCTATGCGGCCATGGACAGCAATTTCAATGGATTTCATTGTAGCGCGGCCAGAGTGCGAAGGGTACACCAAGACCTGGGTTATAGTGGACAGATTCTCGAAAATGGTCCATTTCATACCCCTGACTACTGTGGTACCTATCAAGGAGCTTGCCTTGATATTCCTGAAGGAGGTTTGGCGCCTGCATGGACTCCCAGAGTCAATTATCTCCGACCAAGATAGCCTATTCCCATCCAAGTTCTGGATGAGTCTGATGCACTTGCTGCAAGTGAAACTTAACGTTTCTACTGCATTCCACCCAGAGACTGATGGGCAAACCGAGAGGGTTAATCAGACACTAGAGCAGTACTTGCGTAGGTACTGTTCCTATCAACAGGATGACTGCGTTTCGCTGCTACCGCTTGCGGAGTATGCATATAACACCTCAACATCAGAATCCACCAGGTTGTCACCATTTGATATCAATTATGGGTTCAACCCACGGACAAACTGGTCGGGTATTGTGTCTGGCAACCAAGGGATACACCCAAGTAGTGAACTCTTGGTTAAGGAAGGGGAAGAAAACTTGGCAACAGATTCGAGAAACGATTCAAGGGGCACAGGAAAGGCAGGGGAAATGGCATGACCAGAAACGGTTGCCATCCCCGGACTATGTTACCTGGGAAGATGTGGCTGCTGGGCGGGCTAAGAAAGCGGACCACGTGATGTTGAACCAGAAGAACATCCCCACCAAGCGTCCCATGAAGAAGCTGGACTACCGGGTGTTTGGCCCTTTCGTGGTCAAACGTCGGGTGGGTACGGGAGCCTATGAACTCCAATTGCCAACCCGATGGAGCATCCACCCGGTTTTCAATGTCACGCTGCTGGAACCCTATCGCGAGGATCCGGAATCGGGTAGGATCAAGGAGATCCCTACCCCCGAGCTCGTGGACAATGAGCCCAGTTACGTCATCGAAGCTGTTGTGGACAGTCGCTGGTATGGTGGAACAAAGGCGAAGTTTCCGTCGCGCTTTGTCCAGTACCTGGTTTCATGGGAAGGCTATGGAGCTGAGGAGAACTCATGGGAGCCCTATGAGATGCTAGAAGGGACAGGCTTACAGGCCATGCTAGATTTCCACCAAAGATATCCGTCCAAGCCCAGGGACCATCGGGTCTTGGGGGAATCGAGTCGTGGAAACAAAAGACGACGCTAAACGGTCCGGGACGGACCGTAGAGAAGAGGGGAGTGATGTAACGACCCAGCATACGTGAGCTATGGCAGCCGGAACCTACACCCATACAGGTAGCTCGGAGGCGAACTGGTAGGAACCGGCAGGCAAGTGAGTACTTGACCTACGGAGACCCGATGGCCCGGGCTCCGAGATGAGCAGACTTAGTGGACACAAGTATTTAGGTACATGGCTACGCCCAAGGTTGGTGTCAGCGTACTTAGGGACCTATGAAGGGCCAATACACAGCTAGGCTGGGTAACTAGAGAAAGGCCGAGTGTGTCTATCCCCAGAAGTGGGATAGATAGGGTAACAGGAGAAAATCCACTTGTCCACCGGACAAGATTACCCTACCCTCAGAACAGGGTTACCCTGCCTTGAGGCTTGGATTACCCTGTTCAAGGACCTGAGTTACCCCACCTGCCAATACGAAGTCCCTCGGGGAGTTTGGGAAAAATGACTGGAATGTTTGTCACACGAAACCATGCATAATACTGGAATCTGGGGTTCCGGGAGATGCTATTGGGCGAGCTACGCAGCTACGAAGAAGCTGTAAATTGAAGACATTATTCCTATCATGCCCCTCCGGCCCCGCCTTGAGGCCCGGACGTCATGGGCAAACGGTTGTGTAGTTGTGTGCAGTCTAGCAAAGGAGGATCTTTGGAGACCCGCTTGCAACACCGTATACGTTGCTGCCGTCCGGTCGACCGTAAGCTGTTCGCAGGATATATAAGGGGGCATAGGGTGGAAGGTGGAGTACCTCCTCCAAGTTGTTCGGAGTAAAACGGACCAAAACTGACGGAGTTAACGGGAGTTAACCGTGGGGGTCCCGAAGGTAGTCCCGGGTGGTGCCGGGACGACTGGGAACGTTTTGCACCTACCACGCCCAAGGATGTCCCCAACGCCATAGGCTCTGAGAGGGAAGTGCAGAGACACTAAAAGCATGATTCCTACCGCAGGTAAGGTGTATCCGAGGTAGTGGTCGTGGGTAGCGCCCATTGGATCACTCCTGGACCACCGTACCCTGCGGAAGACACCGGAAGCCCGAGACTCGTAAAAAGTAGATAGATAAACCGCTCACGGTAGCTTCCGGCGTCAAGAAGAAATCAACGCGCATGGGAAGGGTGTCATAGATAGTCTAGTTCAGCAAGGGGTCTTGACAGTTAGCCACTGGCAAGTCCCCGATGCGCAGAGGTTTTCACTCTGGCGGGCAGAATGGAAATGCGCCGCAGAAACGATATGCACATATGGTGAACGCCGACTAGAGCGGGTCGACACATACATGCCCGGAGGGGGTGTCAGGAGACGTGTCGGACCGCCCTTAGCGGAGAAGGGTGTGCTCGAATAGTTGGAGTAAACTGATGGGGGAGTTTCTGGCATAAGATAAAACTACCTGAAAGTCTATGCGAGAACTCTCCTACTCCAACAATCAATCCTCTCGAGACCTTAATTGAGTGAAGCATCAGGCTTAACGATATTAAGTTTTACCGTCTACTTTACTCTTACATCTGTGTGAACTTTTGGCGATAAGTTTGAAGTTGTGTGGTGCGGTCGCAACCTTGGGATCCATCTTCCTAGGGGTGCCCCCGTTACAGTCACTATCGAGGAGCTTGCCTTGATATTCTTGAAGGAAGTTTGGCCCCTTCATGAACTCCCAGAGTCAATCATCTCTGATCAAGATAGGCGATTCACGTCTACGTTCTGGATGAGTCTAATGCACTGGTTGCAAGTGAACCTAAACGTTTCGACTGCATTCCACCCTGAGACTGATGGGTAAACCGGGAGGGTTAATCCGACACTGGAGTAGTACTTGCGCAGTTACTGTTCCTACCAACAAGATGAATTGGGCTTCGCTGTTACCCCTTGCAGACTATGCGGACAACACCTTGACCTCAGAATCCACCCCGTTGTCACCATTTGAGATCAACTATGGGTTTAGCCCAAGGACAAACTAGTCGGGTGTCATGTCTGATACTCGGGGAATACCCCCTAGCAGTGAGCTCTTGGTCCAGGAATGGGAAGGAACCTGGGATGGGATTCGAGAAACGATTCAATGGGCACAGGAAAGGCAAGGGAAATGGCACGACCAGAAAAGGTTGCCCTCACCGCACTATGTTACCTGGGAGGATGTGACCGCTGGGCGGGCAAAGAAAGCGGACCGCATGATGTTAAACCAAAAGAACATCCACACCAAGCGCCCGATAGACAAGCTCGACCACCGGGTGTTTGGCCCTTTTGTGGTCAAAGGTGGAGTGGGTAACCAAGCCTACGAACTCCAACTGCCTACCAGATAGAGCATCCACTCAGTTCTCAATGTCGCGTTGCTCGAACCCTCCCGTGAGGACCCGGCAGCAGTTAGGGTCAAGGAAGTGCCTATCCCCGAGCTTGTAGACAACGAGTCCAGTTACGTCATCAAAGGTGTTGTGGACAGCCGATGGTGCGGAGGAGCGAAGGCGAAGTTTCCCTCGCGCTGCGTCCAGTACCAGGTTTCAAGGGAAGGCTGCGGGGCTGAGCAGAACTGATGGGAGCCCAATGAGATGCCCGAAGGGACACGCTTACAGGCCTTTCTGGATTTCCACCAAAGGTATCTGTCCAAGCCCAGGGAGCATAGGGTCTTGGGGGAATCGAGTCGTGGAAATAAGAGACCAAGCTAACGGTCCGGGACGGACCCAAGAGAAGAGGGGAGTGGCGTAAGAACCAATCATACATGAACTATAGCAGACGGAACCTGTACCCATACAGGTAACCAGGAGGGGAACTGTTAGGAACGGGCAGGCAAGTAAGTACTTCACCTATGGAGACCCGATAGCCTGGGCTCCCAGAATGAACAGAATTGGCTGCTCAGGGACTTAGGTACCTGGATACAGCCGGGAGCGATGTCAGCGTACTTAGGGACTTCTGCAGGGCCAGTTGCTCAGCTAGGCCGTGTAACTGGAGACTGGTCAGAATAGTCTATCGCCGGCGACGGGATAGACAGGGTAACAGGGAAAAGTTATCTTGTCCACCTGACAAGGTTACCCTACCCTTGGGATCAGGTTACCCGCCCTTGGAGCTTGGGTTATCCTGTCCCGAGTCCTGAGTTACCCTACCTTTCAGTACGAAGTCCCGTGGGGAGTGCGGGAAAATTCAGTGCAATGTTTGTCATGAGAAGCCATGCATGATACAGGAATCTGGGGTTGCAGGGGATGCTATTGGGCATGCTGTGTAGCTTCGATGAAGCTATAAATGGAAGACATTATTCCTATCATACTCCTCCGGCCCCGCCTTGGGGCCCGGACGTGCTGGGCAAAGGGTTGTGTAGTTGTGTGCAGTCTAGCAAAGAGGAATCTTTGCAGACATGCCCGCAACACCGTATACGTCACTGCCTTCCGGTCGACCGTAAGCTGTTCGCAGGATATATAAGAGGGCATAGGGTGGCAGGTGGAGTACCTCCTCCAAGTTGTTGGGAGTAAAACAGACCAAAGCTGATGGGGTTAACATGTCTTAACGGCGGGGGTCCAGTAGGTAATCCCAGCTGGTGCCGCTATGATGGTGAGAGTTTTACACCTACCAAACCTGAACGTGCTCCCAACACCATAGGCTCTGAAAGGGAAGTGCAGAGACACTAGAAGCATGATTCCTACCACAGGTCAGGTAGATCCAAGGGAGTAGCCATGGGTAGCGCCCATTGGATCACTCCGGGACTGGCATGCCCTGCGGAAGACACCAGAAGCCCGCGACCCGCAAATAGTAAATAGATAAACCGCTCACGGTAGCCTCCGGAGTCAAGTAGAGATCAATGCACATTGGAAGGGTGTTATAGATAGTCTAGTTCATGAGGTGCCTTGACTGTTAGCCACTGGCAAGACACCAATGTGCTGAGGTTTTCACTCCTGCACGCAAAATGGAAATGTACCGCAGAAACGATAACCGCATAAGGTGAAAGGCGACTAGACTGTGTCGACAACTGCATGCCCGAAGGGTGTGCCAGGAGACATGTCGGACCACCCTTAGCGGAGAAGAGTCTGCTCGAATGGTGGGAGTAAACTGATGGGAGAGTTTCTGGCATAAGATAAAACTACCTGAAACTCTATGCGAGAACTCTCCTAGTCCAACAATCAATCCTCTCGAGACCTTAATTGAGTAAAGCGTCAGGCTTAACGATATTAAGTTTTACCGTTTACCTTACTCTTACCTCTGGGTGAACTTTTGGCGCTAAGTTTCAAGTTGTTTGGTGCAGTCGCAACCTTGGGATCCATCTTCCTAGGGGTCCTCCCGTTACATCTACTCAGCTTATCTTCTTCAATTGAGCCAAGTGCCAATAGAGGCTCCACCAGTGGGGTGTCCAGTCCTGTGGTCCAATGAGTACTACATGTGACTACTACACTGAAAACCACCTCAGACTAGATAAGAATCATCCTTTTAGTATTCTCCAACTTTCATTACAGAGGTTACACTATAGGGCTTTCCTTGGCCTTGATAGGTGTAAAACTTTCCTGCTCTTTCTGGCTACGACTCTGGACTATTCCAGGCACCCTGATGCTCACCCTCTGCTCTCTCTCTCAGTTCTAGTTTATTTTACTCTGAACAACTTGGAGAAAGTTCTTTACCTACCCCTCTATGCTCTTTGTATATGATGCGAATAGCTGGCAGTTGAGCAGATGGCCAGAGTGTATATGGTGTTATGTTCATATGTAGAAAACTACACCTTTGCTGAATTGTCCTCAGCTACACAACCATTTGCCCATGACATCTAGGCCGCAAGGCATGGACGAGGGAGTACAACAGGCATCAGGTTTCTTAGTTAATCCTTGTTTGCAGCTATATAGCGCACCCAATAGTATCAAAGAGAATCCTGGATTGGCGTATGGTGTATAGTTTCCGAGGACAAACATGCAGGTCAATCTTCCCAAAATCGCTACAAGACTTTGTTGTCCAATATAGGATAACTTAGGGCCCTTGACCGGGTAACATGACCCCCAAGGTAGGGTAGTCCTATCTGCATATCTGGGCAACTTTGCTCTGTTGCTCTACCTACTTCTCTGACAGAGTTAGATACTTGTATCCTTTCTCCGGTTACCCTGCCCCGTAATCAAACTTGCCTACCTAAGCTCCATAAGAATGCTCACATTGCCTATGCCTCTGTACTATGCATCCAAGTACCAGAGTGCCTAGAATCATACTTGTTTACATAGAGACCCTGATTTCAGGGTACTCATTAGGCAAGTAATTACTTGCCTGCCTGTTTTCACAAGTTGATAGCCTGGTCTCCTGTAAGGGTATAGGTTCAGGTTGCCATAACTCATGAAGAGTGGGTCATAAGGCTTCAATACTTCATTGTCCTAAGGAGGTCAGGTAAATGCTAGTTGAGATGTTACCTATAATAGAGGATGCAATATCTCCTTAGTTTTTTGAATAGTTCCAGAGGTCCATGCTAGACATAGTTTCAATTATTGCAACAATAAGATAGTATACCAAGTAATCGATATAACATTTTTTGCTTTCTGTTTTTAATCAATATTTTAATCTTGTTATGCGATAGCTAACTCTAAGGACAAGTGAGTTCTGACTAAGGCCCAATACATCTTGAAATGAATACTAGGAAGGCTCACTATGCCGGAGATTGGTAGAAGTATAAAAGATATATCTTATAACGAATCTATTGATAAGATCTCTTCTCTGTTGCTAATAACATCTGTAAAAGCATGAAAGGTACCTTGATATTTATATTACATGTCTTAGGGTTCACAGGCTATCTACTCCTTCCATGTTTTTCCTGGTTTCCTCAGTGCGAACTTTATAGACCCTGAAAATCTTCACCCTACTTGACTCTGAATTTCTCAGACTGTGAGGATGGCATTCCAATCCTTTTGGTCGCAGTATCTACTCAGTTCATAGTCTCTTGGATCCTTTTACTGTGACAAGTGGATACTGGTTTATTCTTTATATACACAGTAATCAGCTCCTATGACACACTTATCAATACAGGTGGATCTATCATCCACCTGTATCAATCCACAGGAGGTATGTGTTTTCTTATTACACCAATGGCATTTAGGCCTCTTGATGCTTAGGGTTAATCTTTCACACAGCAGGCCCTCTACTCGCTCTACATTGTTATATCTCTGTGTACGATAAATGATCATCTCTTGGGCATCAGTCTCGCTGCACGATTTCCACTGCCTTTCTCCACCAAATGACTTGAAATTCAGCCTTGCTCCCTGTAAGTGAGCTAAGAACTCCTACTGGAATAGCCAACCTTGCTCTAGCTGGCATCCATCAGTTCATGCAATGGAGTCAGCTTAGCATACCTGTTTCTCGACAACTGACCAACTGAATAAATTTGTTTCACCTTATCAGATAGCCGAGGATCCTCATATTGGGATCCCATCACAATCCATTGGTCAGTCACCCTCAGTTGTGTGGTAATTGTGGGATTTGTCCCAGCATCATATTGGCAGAAATCTTCTCATCCTCCAAATACTCCGGTGGACCCTCCAGTCAAACACATGAGCTTTCGCCAATTATTATGTACTATGCCTATTATGTTATGGCAGTCTGTCCTATATGTAACCCAAGTCCCTCTTTCTAAGGGTGGGGCTGGAATCAGTATAATCTATTTTGTTAACACTATACAAATTAAATTCCTTTTAGGACTCAGCAAGATAGGATGCAAAGCCTTTGCATGTTTTCTTGGTCCTGCCTAGGAAAACCCTTCCTTGTCATCCTTCCTCTATATTCATGACATCTGCTGGTTGTCATCATGAAACACTTCCACGAACTCTGCTATAGATTAATAGTAGGCCAGTGGTTCCTGGGTGTTTTCCTCCTCTAAGCACCCCTGCCACTTCACGAAGTACTACACTCTAAGGATCATCCCATTGCACCCAAGAACCCTGCTGGTATAAAACATAATCTCCCTTTTCACTATCTTCTCAACCTCCTATTCCAGTTTACTATCTGTTTCCTACCCTGCCCTGGAAGGGTTTTGCGGAGCTACTTGAACCATCCTTCTGTAGGGTTCTAACAGCAATACATGGAAGCTGGGATGGACCTTCCACCATTCCTAGATTTCCAGCTTATATGTGTAGCTACTGCAAGTCTCCAGGAAGTTGAATGGCCTGTACAACTTCGGGCTAAGTTTTTTTGAGAGTTGCTCAATGTAAAAGTTCTTGGCCTTTATCATGACCAAGTCACCTGCCTGAAAACCACGTTGAGAGCTAGTCTTCTTGTTATGGTACGACCTTATCTCTTTGCTGGTGGCCTTTAGTATTGCTATCACCCATCCACATATTTCCTTCATCCAGTGGGCATAAGTGGTAGCCACTGGGTTTCATGCTTCTTACCACATTAACTATTCTGTCTGTGGGTAGTATCCATAGCTCGCATATAATATGGTTAGTCTGTGCTCACATATAATGAAACCATTACAGGGATATCCCGATGGTGGAAGCAGTTATTGCTAATCATCATGGTCATAATTGACGAAACTTTGGAGATAACCTTCTGGCACTTGATTGGTACTTTTCATCTATCCATTCATTTACAGGTGGTATGCGGTTGACCCCTTTCGCCTAATCTCTATAAGTCTGCAGAGACTGTCCCAGAGTTCTACCCATGAACTTTGAATTTATATGCCAGACGATTTCTGTTAGTAGCCCACATAGCTTCCACACATCATGGAGAAAGACCGGGACTACCTCCTTGGCCAGTTCATTTTTCTTCAGACCTGTGAGGTGGGCCATTTGTGCGAAGTGGTCCACTGGCACCCTAATCTAAGTCTTTCCTTCTGATTTCCTCAACTGGGTTATCAAGTTGGTCAAGATTGATGTCCACGCTCTGTATTGTATTTCCCAAGACTGCAAAAATCCATATTTTGCATACCATAGTCCCTGGTTATGCTGGTACTCATCACAGGATCAACATAGTTATTTATCCACTGCATGAGCCTCTTCCAGCCGAAGTCCCCTGTTATGTTTTCTACAGTTGTTTCCTAGCCCAAATGCCATACCACCTTTGAGTCATGGCTGTTCTTACCAATCGCTACCTGTAGGGCCTCCTATTCTGAAACAACCAGCTGTTCTTAATAGTGTAGAAGGCTATCCGCTAGAGGCCAATGCGCTGGCATATCTTTTCCCCCCTTTCGCAGCCATTCTAACTGCTTTCTTCATATCCTCTAGTTATGGTCTGCAAGTTTTTAAACATCCAGCAGTCCTTAAATTGGGTGTCGAACCTCCATGCCATGACTCTGATAACTACAGTATTAGAGACCATGGTCTGTTCCATTGTCAGGGCCCTGTGTGTCCGCTGGTCAAACATCTTGCAGTATTGGTTTTGTTCCTCTTCCTGTTGCAGCTGCATGTTCTCCCTTTTGCTTCCAACTACACTGCTCCCGCTGCTTGCAAATCCCCTCTAACCTCTCTGGGTACCATCTAGCTGCATTTCTTCCCACAGTCCTTTATCAGCAATCTTTCTCATTATGAGCTGAAAAACTGCTTCTCTATTCCCCCAACAGTGATCCTGGTCCTTCAGGTTGAACTGCAGTACCTGTAATTCCTGCTGGTAGTCTGCGTCTATGACCCCCGCTCCAACCATTGTCCTATAGTGGACAGTGAGGCCACGCCTAGGAGCCATCCCTCCATGGGTTGCCGCTGGTAACAACGAGGCTATTCCGGTCGCTATGGTTTCTTGTCAGCAAGCACTAATACCAAGACCCCTCCCAGAGTGTAGAAATTACATCCCTCCCCTTTGCTTGGGCCCCCTTTTCAGAATCTGACCTTCGCCTTGTAACCTCATGGCCTTGAGGTACGTTGGTTCCGCTATCTTTTGGTTTGGACCAGGCTCTTCCTCCTTTCCTGCTACTATAACCAGCAGCTGGTTAAAATGTTTGGAATTTAGTATGGAGATCTTCACACTTTGTATGGCTCCCTCCTCAGCACTGTACTCCAGCTATCTACTTAATGCATACAGCCTCCCTCCACTCGACCCTGGTCAGTACACGATTTTGCTGTGGAAATCTGCTCACTTTTGTGCCCATCCAGGCTGTCTAGCACTCCAAGCCTTAGTGGTGAGGAAGAATTCTGGATTCTGATGATCAGTAAATACCATATTGCATTCCTTGGTGCCTGCAAGGTAGTGATGCTATTCTTTGAAAGCTGCAACAATCGCTAGTCACTCTTGGGCATGGATGTTGTAGTTGCGTTCAGCCAAGTGGTGTAACGACCCAGCATACAGGAGCTATGGTAGCCGGAAGCTACACCCATACAGGTAGCCCGGAGGTGAACTGGTAGGAACCGGCAGGCAAGTGAGTACTTGACCTACGGAGACCCGATGGCCCGGGCTCCGAGATGAGCAGACTTAGTGG
>PYWC01000100.1:115837-182608 GCA_003182015.1 Tuber magnatum | reverse complement strand
GTAGTCCGGTTGACCGCGCGCTGTTCGCAGGATATGCGAGGGGACATGGGTTGGAAGGCGGAGTACCTCCTCCAAGTTGTTCGGAGTAAAACGGACCAAGAATGAGGGAGTTAACGGGTGTTAACTGTGGGGGTCCCAAGGGAGTCCTGGGTGGTGCCGCGGCCACGGGGAGAGTTTTACACCTACCAAGCCCGAAAGTGTCCCCAACGGTATAGGCTCTGCAAGGGAAGTGCAGAGACACTAAGAAGCATGGTTCCTACCACAAGTAAGGTAGATCCGCGGTAGTGGTCATTGGTACCGGTACGGGTTACTAGGATTTTATGTTTGGTTTCACAGTATCGGTTGATACTTGTATTGTTTCGTGTACTATCGGTTGATATACACATTGTTTTATATTGGGTTTCACAGTATCGTTTGATACTTGTATTGTTTCGTATGCTATCGGTTGATACACAAATTATTTTATCTTTGGTTTCGCAGTATCGGTTGATACTTGTATTGTTTCGTGTGCTACCGGTTGATACACAGATTGTTTGATGTTTGGTTTTACAGTATCATTTCTTGTGCTACCGGTTGATATACAGAATGTTTTGCAATATCCCTCCTACTGAAAATAAGCGACATGCTGTATTTAAAGACCGCTGATTCCCGCCATGGAAACAGCAGACTTCAACAGATAGTATTCTTAAATATACTTGGTTGAACGCTTACTTCTTTGATCTCCTATTACACCCTATTCGAAGCCTTCTTTTGTAAGTAGCACTCGCTTTGTGTTAATCAGGAAGCTATCTGCTCCAATCATACTACTATGTGACTAGTGTCTGGCCCGAACACGTTGCATTTCTTTAACCTCATCTAGTGGTCAAGAAACCTGGAGGGACCTGGTCTGATCAATCTACGAAAAGTCCAATAAGCAAAGCTAGCATCGGGGAGCGGCAGAACCACAAGAAGTTCGCCTCCGCCCAACAACACAATTGAGTCATTAGAGACTCTGAGTGGGAAGCAGGTCCCACAAGAAGGCCTTACCAAGAAAAGGCAACCTAAGAAACGGATAGGGCCAAAGAGCGATTTTTCGAGCGACGCAGCAGAACGACAATTAGCGTGAGACTTGGCCAAGCAGACATGTAGCGAGTTGACTGACGAATTAGCAAAGACAGCAACCACCCTTCCTGGGCAATTTCCCCCCAGCCCCAGTACAGGAAAGGGACCGGCACAACCACCAAAGAAAGATAGCATACCTACCGTGACACCTAAGAAGGAAGAAACCGAAGAAGAAGGAAAGGATCACGTGGTAGTAGGGCAGCCACCAGATGATAGCCCTAGCGAGTCTCCAGAAAGCTCCTGAAATAACAGCTCAAGTGACGAAGAATCCGAACACGATATGTCTGAAGGTGAACCAGCCGGACCGTCCGGCCCAGGGGCCGGGTGAGCAGGACCTAAAATCAAACTTCCACTGCCACCCTCGTTCTCGGGCGAAAAGCATGACCTAAAACCTGTAGTATTTGACCGGTGGGTCATAACAACTTCGCAATATCTTACCCTACATGGAGTGGACAAAACCAACGAACGAAGCGGAGCGTAGTTCGGAACCTTCCGTACCAGGAAGGCAGAGGAAGCATACCACCAAGCAATGAACCACTATGAGAGTGGAGAAAAAATCCGAGGAACGACCCTGATAAAGTACTTGAAAGATAGATTCCAATTCTCGCGTAACACGGAGGAACTATAGAAAAGGTTCAAGGATATCCAGCAAGTACGAAGTGGCAAAACAGCAAGAATAACCCTGGTCCCAACGGATCTCTTGATGTATCATGGACGATCGCCTACCGGAATAGTGTCTCAGTATACGCTGCCACAAAGATTGTATGAAGCAATGCATCCCCGACTGCGTCAGGAGGCAGAACCCATGGAGGAGGATGGTGATTCCTTTGACAAGATAGTCAAGCGGGCGAAACAGAAGGATACTATCCTGTATGAAACAGGAGTTTACCGAACCCGTGTGCCACAGCAAAGTGATAGCAAAGGATCATCATCGCGCGAGAGTACGAAGAAGGATAAACCATACCGCAAGGTTTCAAAGCACAAGAAGGACAAGAAACAGAAACAAGGCGAGTAAGGCACATGTTTCGAATGCGGGAAAAAGGGGCGTTACGCAAAGGATTGCCATGCCAAAAAAGGAAAGCAAAAGGCCGCTAAGGGAGAGGCAAGCACAAATCACATGGAAGCAAATGAATATGATGAAGTGGAAATTAACTCAGTGGAGATGGAAAGCCTGCGAATGCAACCAACATTGGCAATCAGGCTCCGCGACGCACTTGAAGGAACGATCCACATAGCAGGCCACCCAGCAAAGGTACTATTCGACACGGGAACAATCGGCTGCGACATAGCTAGCACCAACTTTATCTCCACCCATGGCATCCCAACGGAGCCTCTACCCCAACCAACAACAGTCATTATGGCTATGAAAGGATCCCGCTCCTCAAGCAACAAGAAGTGTGGACTGACCGTAGCAATCGGGAAAAAGAAATGGAGAAATCAGCAGAGGTTGGTGGGGAACTTGGCGAAGTACGACGCCTTGATTGGAATGCCCTTCCTGAAAAGACATAATGCTCTTATCAGGTGGGGCGATATGGCAGTGGAATTCTCCGATAACAGATTACGGGTGGTATGCAAACCAACAAGCGGGGAAATCTGAGCCGCTGTGTCAGATACTACCACAACAACATTGTTGGAAGAATACAAGGATGTATTCCCAGATAAGGTCCCTGAAACGCTACCCCCAGTGCATAAGATTAGCCACCACATTCGGCTAAAGGATCCAACCGACCTATGAAACCAACCAACATACTCAATCCCAGAAGCCTACAAGGAAAAACTCATGAACTGGATAAACGAGAAATTACGAAGTGGAGTGATTGTATGACAAGAAGTACCTGGGGCGGCGCCTATGTTTGTACAATCAAAGTCAGATGGAAGGGTCCGCCCCCTGATGGACCTGAAGGTGAGAAATGATAACACAATCATGGATAGTCCTTCAATTCCAAATCAACAGCAGATACTTAAGCGGATAGGGCGAGCAACATTCAGGAGTAAGATCAACCTAAGCGAATTATACTTCCAAACACGCGTGGACAAGGACATTTTTAAGTTCAACTCATTCGAAACCCTGTTCGGAGGATTCGTGAGCAAAGTAATACTCCAAGGAGGCATGAATGCACCAGCAACATTTATACGAATAATGGAGGACCTCCTAAGCGAATATTTACATCATTTTGTATGGGTATACATTGGTGATATTCTCATAGTTTCAGACACAGCAGAGGAACACGAAAAACACATACGCCAGGTATGTGACCAGCTCAGAAAAGCTAAATTCTTTGCGAGCAAAAGGAAGTCAGTACTTTTTGCAGACAAACTAGAATTATTAGGACATATACTGGACAACGAGGGGATCCATGCCTTCCCCCTGAAAATATCATCGATTACAGATTGGGAAACACCAAAAAACAGGGAGGAATTGCAACGATTCCTAGGAATCATGAATTATGTGGCCCAGTTTCTCCCACACCATGCTACGTTGACGGCACCGCTAACCGACCTAACGGGGAACGCCGAATCCGCATGTACAACGACCCACCAAACCGCATTTCATATGGTCCGAAAGCGGATAATTGATCACCAAGTTATGCGACCAATAGACATATGAAGCAAGGAACCAATTTGGTTTGTTACTTACGCCTCAGATTTAGGAGTTGGAGCATGGGTGGGACAAGGACCCACTTATGAGACGGCACGACCAGCCGCGTTACACAGCAGAAAGTTCACCAATGCTCACNAGGCCGGGTAACTGGAGACAGGTCAGAAATGTCTATCGCCGGTGACGGGATAGACAGGGTAACAGAGGAAAGTTATCTTATCCGCTGGAAAAGGTTACCCTACCCTCTGGATCAGGTTACCCTGCCTTGGGGCTTGGGTTAGCCTGCCCCAAGTCCTGCATTACCCGACCTTACAATAGGAAGTCCCTCAGGGAGTTCGGGAAAATTGACTGAAATGTTTGTCCTGTGAAGCCATTCATGATACAGCAATCTGAGGTTCCGGGGGATGCTATTGGGCGAGCTACATAGCTTTGATGAAGCTGTAACTTGGAGACCCTATTCCTATTATACCTCTCCGGCCCCGCCCTGAGGCCCGGACGTCATGGGCAAACGGTTGTGTAGTTGTGCGCAGTCTGGGAAAGTGGCATCTTGGGAGACCTGCTTGCAACACCGTATACGTCGCTGTAGTCCGGTTGACCGCGCGCTGTTCGCAGGATATGCGAGGGGACATGGGTTGGAAGGCGGAGTACCTCCTCCAAGTTGTTCGGAGTAAAACGGACCAAGAATGAGGGAGTTAACGGGTGTTAACTGTGGGGGTCCCAAGGGAGTCCTGGGTGGTGCCGCGGCCACGGGGAGAGTTTTACACCTACCAAGCCCGAAAGTGTCCCCAACGGTATAGGCTCTGCAAGGGAAGTGCAGAGACACTAAGAAGCATGGTTCCTACCACAAGTAAGGTAGATCCGCGGTAGTGGTCATTGGTACCGGTACGGGTTACTAGGATTTTATGTTTGGTTTCACAGTATCGGTTGATACTTGTATTGTTTCGTGTACTATCGGTTGATATACACATTGTTTTATATTGGGTTTCACAGTATCGTTTGATACTTGTATTGTTTCGTATGCTATCGGTTGATACACAAATTTTTTTATTTTTGGTTTCTCAGTATCGGTTGATACTTGTATTGTTTCGTGTGCTACCGGTTGATACACAGATTGTTTGATGTTTGGTTTTACAGTATCATTTCTTGTGCTACCGGTTGATATACAGAATGTTTTGCAATATCCCTCCTACTGAAAATAAGCGACATGCTGTATTTAAAGACCGCTGATTCCCGCCATGGAAACAGCAGACTTCAACAGATAGTATTCTTAAATATACTTGGTTGAACGCTTACTTCTTTGATCTCCTATTACACCCTATTCGAAGCCTTCTTTTGTAAGTAGCACTCGCTTTGTGTTAATCAGGAAGCTATCTGCTCCAATCATACTACTATGTGACTAGTGTCTGGCCCGAACACGTTGCATTTCTTTAACCTCATCTAGTGGTCAAGAAACCTGGAGGGACCTGGTCTGATCAATCTACGAAAAGTCCAATAAGCAAAGCTAGCATCGGGGAGCGGCAGAACCACAAGAAGTTCGCCTCCGCCCAACAACACAATTGAGTCATTAGAGACTCTGAGTGGGAAGCAGGTCCCACAAGAAGGCCTTACCAAGAAAAGGCAACCTAAGAAACGGATAGGGCCAAAGAGCGATTTTTCGAGCGACGCAGCAGAACGACAATTAGCGTGAGACTTGGCCAAGCAGACATGTAGCGAGTTGACTGACGAATTAGCAAAGACAGCAACCACCCTTCCTGGGCAATTTCCCCCCAGCCCCAGTACAGGAAAGGGACCGGCACAACCACCAAAGAAAGATAGCATACCTACCGTGACACCTAAGAAGGAAGAAACCGAAGAAGAAGGAAAGGATCACGTGGTAGTAGGGCAGCCACCAGATGATAGCCCTAGCGAGTCTCCAGAAAGCTCCTGAAATAACAGCTCAAGTGACGAAGAATCCGAACACGATATGTCTGAAGGTGAACCAGCCGGACCGTCCGGCCCAGGGGCCGGGTGAGCAGGACCTAAAATCAAACTTCCACTGCCACCCTCGTTCTCGGGCGAAAAGCATGACCTAAAACCTGTAGTATTTGACCGGTGGGTCATAACAACTTCGCAATATCTTACCCTACATGGAGTGGACAAAACCAACGAACGAAGCGGAGCGTAGTTCGGAACCTTCCGTACCAGGAAGGCAGAGGAAGCATACCACCAAGCAATGAACCACTATGAGAGTGGAGAAAAAATCCGAGGAACGACCCTGATAAAGTACTTGAAAGATAGATTCCAATTCTCGCGTAACACGGAGGAACTATAGAAAAGGTTCAAGGATATCCAGCAAGTACGAAGTGGCAAAACAGCAAGAATAACCCTGGTCCCAACGGATCTCTTGATGTATCATGGACGATCGCCTACCGGAATAGTGTCTCAGTATACGCTGCCACAAAGATTGTATGAAGCAATGCATCCCCGACTGCGTCAGGAGGCAGAACCCATGGAGGAGGATGGTGATTCCTTTGACAAGATAGTCAAGCGGGCGAAACAGAAGGATACTATCCTGTATGAAACAGGAGTTTACCGAACCCGTGTGCCACAGCAAAGTGATAGCAAAGGATCATCATCGCGCGAGAGTACGAAGAAGGATAAACCATACCGCAAGGTTTCAAAGCACAAGAAGGACAAGAAACAGAAACAAGGCGAGTAAGGCACATGTTTCGAATGCGGGAAAAAGGGGCGTTACGCAAAGGATTGCCATGCCAAAAAAGGAAAGCAAAAGGCCGCTAAGGGAGAGGCAAGCACAAATCACATGGAAGCAAATGAATATGATGAAGTGGAAATTAACTCAGTGGAGATGGAAAGCCTGCGAATGCAACCAACATTGGCAATCAGGCTCCGCGACGCACTTGAAGGAACGATCCACATAGCAGGCCACCCAGCAAAGGTACTATTCGACACGGGAACAATCGGCTGCGACATAGCTAGCACCAACTTTATCTCCACCCATGGCATCCCAACGGAGCCTCTACCCCAACCAACAACAGTCATTATGGCTATGAAAGGATCCCGCTCCTCAAGCAACAAGAAGTGTGGACTGACCGTAGCAATCGGGAAAAAGAAATGGAGAAATCAGCAGAGGTTGGTGGGGAACTTGGCGAAGTACGACGCCTTGATTGGAATGCCCTTCCTGAAAAGACATAATGCTCTTATCAGGTGGGGCGATATGGCAGTGGAATTCTCCGATAACAGATTACGGGTGGTATGCAAACCAACAAGCGGGGAAATCTGAGCCGCTGTGTCAGATACTACCACAACAACATTGTTGGAAGAATACAAGGATGTATTCCCAGATAAGGTCCCTGAAACGCTACCCCCAGTGCATAAGATTAGCCACCACATTCGGCTAAAGGATCCAACCGACCTATGAAACCAACCAACATACTCAATCCCAGAAGCCTACAAGGAAAAACTCATGAACTGGATAAACGAGAAATTACGAAGTGGAGTGATTGTATGACAAGAAGTACCTGGGGCGGCGCCTATGTTTGTACAATCAAAGTCAGATGGAAGGGTCCGCCCCCTGATGGACCTGAAGGTGAGAAATGATAACACAATCATGGATAGTCCTTCAATTCCAAATCAACAGCAGATACTTAAGCGGATAGGGCGAGCAACATTCAGGAGTAAGATCAACCTAAGCGAATTATACTTCCAAACACGCGTGGACAAGGACATTTTTAAGTTCAACTCATTCGAAACCCTGTTCGGAGGATTCGTGAGCAAAGTAATACTCCAAGGAGGCATGAATGCACCAGCAACATTTATACGAATAATGGAGGACCTCCTAAGCGAATATTTACATCATTTTGTATGGGTATACATTGGTGATATTCTCATAGTTTCAGACACAGCAGAGGAACACGAAAAACACATACGCCAGGTATGTGACCAGCTCAGAAAAGCTAAATTCTTTGCGAGCAAAAGGAAGTCAGTACTTTTTGCAGACAAACTAGAATTATTAGGACATATACTGGACAACGAGGGGATCCATGCCTTCCCCCTGAAAATATCATCGATTACAGATTGGGAAACACCAAAAAACAGGGAGGAATTGCAACGATTCCTAGGAATCATGAATTATGTGGCCCAGTTTCTCCCACACCATGCTACGTTGACGGCACCGCTAACCGACCTAACGGGGAACGCCGAATCCGCATGTACAACGACCCACCAAACCGCATTTCATATGGTCCGAAAGCGGATAATTGATCACCAAGTTATGCGACCAATAGACATATGAAGCAAGGAACCAATTTGGTTAGTTACGGACGCCTCAGATTTAGGAGTTGGAGCATGGGTGGGACAAGGACCCACTTATGAGACGGCACGACCAGCCGCGTTACACAGCAGAAAGTTCACCAATGCTCACATGAACTATGGGACCACCGATAAAGAGGCCTTAGCGATAGTGGAAGTGCTTAATCAGTTGCACAATGTACTAAGGGGAAATTCCTTCACGATAGTTACAGACCACCAACCCTTAACACAGCTGCGAACGGCCAAGAACCCTAGCAGGAAACCGGTGAGATGGCTAAGTGCCTTAGGAAAATACAATGCAAAAATAGTCTACACACCAGGAAGCACGAACTATTTAGCTGATGCCCTTTTCCAAATTTACGATGGAGAATCAGGCTTGAATCCACTGTATGTCCACGATCATACGAAAGAATCAGATGACATCTCGAATAACAAAGTCTACGAGCAAGAATCAAACTCAATGGAGCCCACGCAGGAACTCTCCCCTACTTCCCCTCCTTTCTCCTATACTGAGTACCCCAACGAGGCCCCGGTACCCCCCGGAAGCCTCTGCTCAATTACTGCGGGAAACGATTGAGGTGACAGGTGTACTCTGCGAAATACGCTACCAGAAGAGTTCCAACATAGTGCCCGACACTACTCACACTGTTACGTGGATCATTGCCCATATCATCAAACTGAGATCAAATTTACGAACAACCATCCTAGACGACGGGGAAGATCGACCCCTTACCCACCTAGTGAAGGACCGAGCTCCCCAAGTATGGAAATTGATCTGAGCCCTCTGGAGTCTCCCGAAATCAATGACTTGGAATGGCAACAAACCATGGGTGGAAGACCAATAAGTGCGGGAGAAGGACCGTCCACCCTTGCCCAGCCAACGGCTAGGTCTTATGCAATTCCGGCACTGCTAAACCCAAAAGCCCCAGCATTCCAGAAGCCAGAGCCAGAACCAATAGAAAACCTCCCAACTGAGACAATAGTAGCATTCCAAATGCCAAGACCTGATCGCCCAACACCGATTAGACGAGCGGAACGGCTAGAAAGTCTTACCAAGGAGACTATAGTCTCAGTTATGCCCCCGACAATGACAGATTACCGGTGTGCGCTTTACGAGGTCTTAGAAGACGACGAGGAAGATAACCTACCGGAAACAACCAGAGGAGGCGAGATAGAAGATGAACGCGACACATTACAAGCAGTGAATGAAATGATCGGAACGTTCTGAGCACACATGGTAGCACCATACCGAAAAGAACCAATTTGGAAGAAGGTAAACGAGAATATGGACTCCACAGGGGACTTGTCCTCTTACAATATTGCAAACGGAATGCTATAAGCAAAAACCAGATACGGGGAAGACTGCCTATATATCCTGAAAGGTCCCGCATACGGAAATATGACGTTAAGAGAGTATGTCATTAGCGAAATTCACAACAAAGGCGACCACAGTGTTGAATGAAACTTACGGTACGCAACGGAGTACCTATTTTGTCCTGAAATGCGGAAGGACTTTAGAGCATATGTGGCCCAGTGCCACAGATGCCAGGTAAATAAGGAACCTACAAAATTGCCAGAAGGAAAGGCCCAGACAATTACCCTGCCGTCAGCAATCTTCGAGTCAATAGCCATTGATTTTGCGGGACCCTTCCACAATTCATCGCGATACGACACAATCCTAGTTGCGATGGAGAGATTTTTAGGATTCAGGTGGCTTATCCCTACAACAAAGCAAGTAACAGCAATAACAACCTGGCAACTTCTACGCAACAAAATATTTATACCCCATGGCTATTCAACATCTATAGTAAGCGACGCAGACCCGAGATTTGAGTCACATATATGGAGACAACAATGTCGATCGTTAGGTATTGAACATATCAAGGCGGCACCAGGCCATCATGAGACGAATGTACAAGTCGAAAGAAAAATTCCAGAATTGAAGATGGCTCTCCGAAACCTAGTCAACGCCGACAAAACAATTGGTTTGATGCCATACCAGAGACCGCAGCATACCTGAATGCGGGATGGTCAGAAACTCTCGGTATGTCACCATATAAGGCCATTTCTGGAAAGAATTACCCCCTACTACCTCTAGCGAACTTCAAGAAGTCCGCAGTACTGGCTGCGGATGAATTACTAAACGGGCACCAAGCAATCTGGAACGCGGCATTCAATGTGATTAAAACGGCATGGTTTAGAACCACGAGAATGGCAGCAAAATGACGCAGACACCATACAGCGATGGGGAAGAGCAATTTGTTACTGGTATACGGAAGTTTATTCGCAACAGAATCAGAATGTAGTAAGAGATTGCAACCGCGCTGGCGGGGACCATTCAGGATAATCGGATACGATGCGCATACACAAAATTACATGTTAGAAATGGATAGCAGAATGTACAGAAACCACGAAGTGACATTTCATCCTTCCACCGTGAAAAAATGCGACCCTAACGATGACCTCTCCTTCCCGGCCAGCAGCCACGCAAAACCACCGCCAATCGTGGTAAACGAGAAACAGGAATAGGAAGTGGAAACCATACGAGACCACGGAAGATGATATAACCGCGACCAGTTCCTAGTGAAATGGGTGGGGTACCCGGAAACAGAAAATAGCTGGGAACCCCTTGAGGGATTGGAAAATATGATGGAAGCGGTTAATCAATGGTGGGAAGACAACAAACCGGAGGACGAGCTACCCCCTGAGATAAACCATGTGACGGTGGCGTGGAGCCCAACCCTACCAGAAATCCAACACCTGCGCCCAGAAAAAGACCAAGGGATACAGGACGGATTCTGGTCAGCCCACTTCGAAAGCGATTGCGAACGCAGCGAAGATGAGAACCGGGTAATGGAAGATGAAGCGGCATACCTAGCCCGGCTGGCTGAGGCGGAGTACTGGCAATAGCGAAAGGAAAGAACACTCCATCCAACAGCCTTACGATGTCAAACTATGAGCAAGTACCTTGGAGACTGCGCCATCAGCTAATGCGACTGTTGGTGAACCGTGATATTAGCCCTAGACGACACCTTACACACCGACTATTCGTATACATCTGCAACAAATGGTTAGAAATAACAACAGAATCGACGCGACGAATGTAGGGAGAATCAGTGTCAGAAACTTTCCGCTTCAGTAGCGGGTGCTACCTGAGCACAGAAAAATGTGATGGTTGCATGGAGACAGAAGAAACCGAAATTAAGCAGCAACCCCCTTCCCATGAAGACCTAAGCGAGGCCAACACCTAAGCGAGGCCAACACCTAAGCGAGGTCACTACCAAAACATAAATACCACCCACCAGCCCCCTAAACCATCGAAGAAAACAGACCACACTACATAACCTCCAAACCTTTAACCCCTTACAAAAGTTCTGCACCATATTACAAACTTAAACTTGCATGAGAAAGAAAAACCAAAATGTCGACCTACGCAGAAGTCAGCATCAAGGGACGAGACCTCATTTTGGGGTACCTACTTTACCGAGAAATTTTTTCTGAAGACGCATACTGGAAGATTTTCTACATCGATCACTGCGAGAATTCCGGATGAAGCGATGTCGAGACGGAGGAATGGGAGGACCGGATAGTGCGGAACTTTATGGACCTTGCACACTACTGGGAGTCAGGTTGTTTTGTGCGCAGAGCACCATGTGGGGAGTGCTTGGAGAGATGGTTGGAAGGTGCGGAATGGATGTTGCAGGACGACTTGAGTTTGCTGCATGATAGAGATGACTATGAGGATGGGTCCTTTCCGGAGAATGGCAGACCCACCGGCTATTAGCATTTCCTTGGATTGTTTTGTTTTGGTGAAATTGTTATTTTATTTTGGGAGTGTAACCGGTATGAGTTACTAGGGTTTTTTGTTTGGTTTCACAGTATCGGTTGATACTTGTACTGTTTAGTGTGCTATCGGTTGATACACAGGTTGTTTTATATCTGGTTTCACAGTATCGTTTGATACTGGTATTGTTTCATGTGCTATCGGTTGATACACATATTGTTTTATGTTTGGTTTCACAGTATCGGTTGATACCTGTATTGTTGTCTGTGCTAACGGTTGATACACACATGGTTTTATATTTGGTTTCACAGTATCATTTGATAATTGTATTGTTTCGTGTGCTATCGGTTGATACACACATTGTTTTATGCTTGGTTCCACAGTATCGGTTGATACTTGTATTGTTTCGTTTGCTACCGGTTGATACACACATTGTTTTATGTTTCGCTTTACAGTATCATTTGATACTTGTATCGTTTCGTGTGCTATCGGTTGATACACGCAATGTTTTGCAATATCGCTCATACTGGAGATAAGCGATATGCTGTATTTAAATACCGCTGATTCCCGCCATGGAAACAGCAGACTTCGACAGACAGTGTTCTTAAATATACTTGGTTGAATGGTTGCTTCTTTGATCTACTATTACACCCCATTCGAAGCCTCCTTTAGTAAGCCACGCTTGCTTCATGTCGATCACGAAGCCATCTGCTTCTATCGTACCGCTACATCACTAGGGCCTGGCCCGAACACGTTACAGTCATGGCTAGCGCCCATTGGATCACTCCCGGACTACCGTGTCCTGCAGAAGACAGCGGAAGCCCGAGACCCATAAATAGTAAATAGATAAACCGCTCACGGTAGCTTCCGGAGTCAAGTAGAGATCAATGCACATGGGTAGGGTGTCATAGACAGTCCAGTTCATGAGTTGTCTTGACTGTTAGCCACTGGCAAGATATGGTTGCGCAGAAGTTTTCACTCAGGCGGGTAAAATGGAAATGCACCACAGAAATGATAACTGCATAAAGTGAACGCCAACTAGAGTGTGTCGACAGATGCATGCCTGAAGGCTGTGCCCAGAGACATGTCGGACTGCACTTACCGCAGAAGGGTGTGCTCGAATGGTCGGAGTAAACTAATGCGGAGTTTCGGGCATAAGATAAAACTACCTGAAAGTCTATGCAAGAACACTCCTACCCCCACAATCAATCCTCTCGAGACCTTAATTCAGTAAAGTATCAGGCTTAACGACATTAAGTTTTACTGTTTTCTTTACTCTTACCTTGGTGTGAACTTTTGGCGATAAGTTTGAACTTGTTCGGTGTGGTCGCAACCTTGTGATCCATCTTCCTAGGGGTGCCCCTGTTACATTCTGCTCTGTCCCCTAGAGGAACCGATTTGGGTCACCCTTTAGCAATTCCATTAAGGGTTTTCTAGTTCCCAAGAAGTTCTTGATCAACCTACCGTACAAGTTTGCAAATCCAAGAAACATTTCTATATCCTTTATGAACTCAGGTCTCTTCCATCCCCTTATTGCCTGGACCTTTTAATCACTCATAGTGATCCCATCCGTCTGTACTATGTATCCTAAAAATTCTCTTAGCATCACGTTGAATGCCATTTTAGTGATAGACTGTGCCAGCCGCGATTTCTGCAACTCAGCCCACACTTTCCTGACTACTCCGACATGTTCCTCTAGAGTCTGGGTATGTATCAGGATATCGTCTATGAATACCAGCACTGTGAAGTCCCGGAAGCTTCTTTGCACAACAAGCATCATGCCTTGAAACATGGCAGGTATCTTGGCTAGTCTGAATAGCATTACCCAGTACTCGTAATAGACATACCAACTGCAGCAGGTGGTTCTCCACTCAACTCCCTCCTTTATGTGTATCAAGGGGTACCTATCGTCCAGGTCTAACTTGCTAAAAGTATGCCACCCAACTGCCCGGATTTTCTGAGCTCACTTATGAGTAGTAGCAGGTACTTCTGTACCCTTGTAACCTTGTTTGGTCTACAGTAATCGATGCAAACCGTTAGCTACCCATAAGGTTTTGGCACGAATAGTATTGGTGCACCTGCGGTTAACTACCTTAGTGTTATCTTCCCATCATATACTATCTTGTACCGTGATTTTCCGCAATACCCATAATTCCTTTTCAGACAAGTGGTATATAGTCCCTGATGGGGCCATCTTGCCTTCCACGATTTTGATCACAGGTTCAAGGGTGTCATGATGTCGGAGCCATTCTACTGCCTATGGCCAGAAAAGATCAGCATACTTCAAGTAGAGTTTTGTCTGTGTTCCTATGACTACTGCCTCAGGATCCTCTGGGTCCGCTATCTAGTCTATGTATATTGCGATAGAGTGTAAGGCCACCCTCTTATCCCATCTAATACAAATCTCTTTAACCTCCAGTTTCAGGTGCCACTTGCATTGCTCCACCAGGAAGGTCTATCTTCTAGTATCTTTTATACATGATATAGGGTGTTGGCGATGCCACCAACCAAAAGCTTTAATCAAGTCCTGGATCCCATGGCTTATGACTGAAGAAGTGATTTCTGAACAGTGTCGGTTAGCCCCAATTTCAAGCTTGATGGAGGAAGTAAAGCATCTTCTCATATTTCTGCGATGTGCACCATCAAACTCTGTCATACTAACTGGGTTTCTCCTTGAACGGTTGCTAGTCCCAGCCATCGGACTAGTGGATCTTGTATGTCAATAGTTTCCAAGCTGAGCCTAATAACAGCCAAATCAGTACTCATTCACCTTGTACTGTCAGGTATACAATGCCATGTGGGTACTCATAGTATGTGGCAGTTGGGACTTGAGTTTTCTGTCACTTTGGCGCCGCAGCAGGTTACTACTGTCTTCATTTACTGGACTTT
This sequence comes from Tuber magnatum, assembly GCA_003182015.1. Taxonomy (NCBI): domain Eukaryota; kingdom Fungi; phylum Ascomycota; class Pezizomycetes; order Pezizales; family Tuberaceae; genus Tuber; species Tuber magnatum. Next base: position 167,927 of record PYWC01000100.1, on the reverse strand, counting down.
CCCTTTGGGGCGTTCAACAATCTTGGCTGATTGTGATTGTGTCCGCACAATTTCAACCATTCTGGGCTTATCAAAGAAACTCCATCCCTTGTGTGTGCCTCTCCTTTCTTACTATCATTCGCCTCAATGACAATATTTAATCATACTGGTCTATGCCGCCAGCATATAGATGACAGAGCAACATTACCAACTTAGCCTTAGACGTTTACCTCCTGCTATTGGGTATAATTTAAGGTGAGCATGCTGTCCTTCATGTAGTCAAGTACCTCGCAGCCTACGGACTCGATATCACTAGTCGGGCCATCCTGGTCACTGGGGGAGCTCCTTCATGTGATACTGCGGCATCCCAATTCATTTCCCATGCGCGACCTTTCGGGGAAACACTTGGGGTGCCATGAGTCGCCTCCCACAACTGTTCTCGCTTCTTCCATGTCAGGTTTGTGCCTTTTCTGTACAGGGAGATATATAAAGTCTTGCCGTCACACCTCCAGGTCAAGGGTAATGCTACCATGCCTTCCACTGTCATGGACAACCTTCTTCTGTTATGCATGATTTTCACTACCTGTGGCGCTTCCCTCCCTGCCCCTGCTCCGAACCCTTTGTGTTTGGTTCTCCAATCTTCTGGTATCATATGAGCTATTACCCTAGCTGGCAACATAGGTCATGGTTTTCCAGCAGGGCTCCTAGTTGTCAGATCCAATACCCTTCTTGCTCCAACAACTCCTAAACCTTAGGTCCTGATGGCATGTGGACTTGGTTTACCACTGGCCTAGGAGTAGTATTCCAACCTTCCATATGTCGGGTTTAAACTGCACTGCTTTCTGTTAACCTATCATCATAATAATGGCTCCCTTCCCGCAAGCTTTCCACCTGTGCTTGGCGAGTCTGCATTGGGTGTAGCTTTTATCTTCCAAGCATTTGTCAACCACCTTTTGGGATATTCCTTCATGAGCTCTTTCCCAGTCTCTGTGCTCAACCTCTTGGGCTGTCAGTTGTCTGGACCAAAACATACTGACTCAAACTTCCCTGGCACTATTTTCCTCTGCAACCCAGCAGATCACCCTTCTTCCTTACTACACTTCAGCTCCTTTTCTTCACCCTCCCACAGCGGTTTCACAGAGCTAGAAGAACCTGACTAGCTGCACAGATTGTGTGGTCATTCTCCTTCCCTATTGAGGAAAGCCTCACTTTGGATAACAAACTGCCAATGGTGCTCCAGCCATTCAGTGTCCTTATCGCGACCTTTATAAGAGAGCCATCCGAGTACTGCCTCATGTGGTTGGTTCTTAACCTCTATCCTCCACACCATCTCCTGACGCTTTGCTTTTATATTCCAGTTTTCTATCATCTGGCCAAAGTTATTGATGTCCTTCTCATACACAATTTTCCCCACCGGCACAAAAGTTTCCAGTCCTCATTGATTGGCGAGAACCACATGATTATTTCGTGCCTAAACTGTTCATATATCAGCAATTCACCGTAAGCACTATACCCTTTGCCCTACTCCATACTCCTCCTACACCAGTTACTGAAGGGTGCCATGCTAGCACCCTTTAACCTTGCATGAGTCAGCATGATCGTATCTTTATCCATTATCCACAACCTGGGGTTTCAGCTAAAGTGGTTCTGGTATCCATGTAGTCATGTTTTGATGTCCTGGTAGGACATTGCTTCATATATAAACGGAGGGCCAGTGTGTTTCTCTTGTTATACTGCAGTCTCCTGAGCCAATTCCTTGGCCACTTGAAGCATCAACCCACATGCCTCCTTTTCCTTCGCCATGTTCTGCTATTCTAACCTGCCTGCCCATACGGTATTGGGGCAGTGGCTAGGCACTTCTCCAACATTATTGGACCTGTTGTCACTCAGGTCAGGGTCTCCCGCTCCCTCACCCAGGGCAGGGGGTACCTTGCTCTCTTCCAGGCCCCCTCCATGATTTCAGGTTGCGCCTCTCTTGCAGCTAGCTCCTTCCCTTTATAATATTGGCAGGGCCCCAACAGTCGTCCTCCTGTTTCTCTATCATGGGTCCACCCCACATGGTACAAGCCTGATGCTAGCTGCACCAGCATTGCTATCTCCCTAGATGACTGGGTGAATATGGGTCAAGTTCTGCTACATTTCCCTTAGCCCCATTGTTACCTTGTTGATGATTGCCTGCAGTGCAGTAATTAAATGCAGATTTGGATCTTTCTCGAGGTTGCTGTCCCTCCTCTGCCTGTAATGGGGGCACCCCTAGGCAGATGGATCTCAAGGTTGCGACCGGACCAAACAACTTCAACCTTATGGCCAAAAGTGCACACAGATGTAAGAGTAAAGTAAGCGGTAAAACTTAATATTGTTAAGCCTGCCGCTTCACTCAATCAAGGTCTCGGGAGGATTGATTGCTGGAGTAGGAGAGTTCTCACAGAGACTTTCAGGTAGTCTTATCTGGTACCAGAAACTCTCCCATCAGTTTACGAGAACTGTTCGAGTACACCTGTCTCCGCTAAGCGTGGTCCGACAGATCTGTTGACATACCCTTCAGGCATGCATGTGTAGACACACTCTAGTCGGTGTTCAACATATGTGGGTCTCATGTCTGCAGTGCATTTCGGTTTTCCCCACCCGATTGAAACCCTCTGGGCATCAGCATCTTGCCTGCAACTAACAGTCAAGACACCAGATGGAGTGGACAATCCATAACACCCTTCCCATATGCATTGATCTCTACTTGGCCCTGGTGGCAACCCTGAGCAGTTTCCCTTTCTACAGTTTACCAGTCACGGGCTTCCAATGTCTTCCGCAGGCTACAAAGGTCTAGGAGTGATCCGATGGGCGCCACTCATGACCAGTGCCTCGGGTCCACCTTACCTGTAATAGGGATCATGCTTCAACTGTCTCTGCGCTTCCCTTGCGGAGCCTATGGCATTGGGGACACTTTCTGGTTTGGTAGTGGTAAAACTCTCCTGGTCGCCCCAATACCACCCGGGATTACCTGCGGGACCCCCAGGGTTCACCCGCATTAACTCTGCTGGTTTTGGTCAGTTTTACTCCACACAACTTGGAGGAGGTACTGCCCTTTCGACCTTATGCCTGCCCCTATATCCTGCGAACCGCATCCCGTCGCCCGGAGGGCAGCGACATATACGGTGTTGCCTGCAGGTCTTCCATGACGCCACTTTGCTAGACTCCACACCTCTGCGCAACCGTTTGCCCATAACGTCCGCGCCTCAAGGTGCAGCCGGAGGGGTATGTTAGGAACAATGTCTGGAATTTAGAGCTTCTGCGGAGCTGTGTAGCTCGCCCAATAGCTTCTCCCGGAACCCGAGATTCCAGTAATGTGCATCGCTTCCTGTGACAAACCTTCCTGTCACTTTTCCCGAACTCCCCGAGGGACTCCATATTCAGAGGTAGGGTAACTCAGGACCTTGGGCAGCGTAACCCGAGCCTCATGGGAGGGTAACCTGGTCCTGAGGGTAGGGTAAGCTTGTCCGGTGGCCCAGATGACTTTTTCCTGCTACCCTGCCTAGTCCGTTGCTGGAGATATACACTTCCGACCTTTTTCCAGTCACCTGGCCAAGCTGAGTAACGGTCCCTGCAGAGGTCCCTGCATATAGTGACACCACTCCAGGGTGTACCCAGGTACTTAAATGCCTTGTCGGCTGATTTTGTTTATCTCGGAGCCTCGGCCATTGGGTCTCCGTAGGTCAAGTACTTACTTGCCTGCCAGTTCCTACCAGTTCGCATTCTGGTTAACTGTATGGGTGTAGGTTCCGACTAATATAGCTCATGTATGCTGGGTCGTTACATCACTCGCTGTAACGGGGGCACCTCTAGGAAGATGGATCCCAAGGTTGCGACCGCACCAAACAACTTCAAACTTATCGCCAAAAGTTCACACAGATGTAAGAGTAAAGTAGACGGTAAAACTTAATATCGTTAAGCCTGACGCTTCACTCAATTAAGGTCTCGAGAGGATTGATTGTTGGAGTAGGAGAGTTCTCGCATAGACTTTCAGGTAGTTTTATCTTATGCCAGAAACTCCCCCATCAGTTTACTCCAACTATTTGAGTACACCCTTCTCCGCTAAGGGTGGTCCGACACGTCTCCTGGCACACCCTTCGGGCATGCATGTGCCGACACACTCTAGTCGGCGTTCACCTTATGCGGTTATCGTTTCTGCGGTGCATTTCCATTTTGCCCACCGGAGTGAAAACTTCTGCGCATTGGTGTCTTGCCAGTGGCTAACAGTCAAGACACCTCATGAACTAGACTATCTATGACACCCTTCCCATATGCATTGATCTCTACTTGACTCCGGAGGTTACCGTGAGCAGTTTATCTAGTTACTCTTTTACGGGTCGCGGGCTTCCGGTGTCTTGCGCAGGGCGCGATAGTCCGGGAGTGAGCCAATGGGCGCTACCCATGACCACTGCCTCGGATCTACCTTTCCTGTGGTAGGAATCATGCTTTTAGTGTCTCTGCACTTCCCTTTCAGAGCCTATAGCGTTGGGAGCATGTTCGGGCTTGGTAGGTGTAAAACTCTCCGAGTCGCCAGGGCACCACGCAGGACTAACTGCAGGACCCCCACAGTTAACACCCATTAACTCCGTCAGTTCTGGTCTGTTTTACTCCGGACCACTTGGAGGAGGTACTCCACCTTCCACCCTATGCCCCCTTATATATCCTGCAAACAGCTTACGGTCGACCGGATGGTAGCGACATATACGGTGGTGCAAGAATGTCTCCAAAGATTCCACTGTGCTAGACTGCGCACAACTAAACAACCGTTTCCCCATGACGTCCGGGCCTCAAGGCGCGGCCAGAGGGGTATGATGGCAATAATGTCTTCAAATTACAGCTTCCTCGAAGCTACATAGCTCGCCCAATAGCATCCCCTGGAACCCCAGATTCCAGCATCATGCATGGCTTCGCGTGACAAACATTCCACTCAATTTTCCCGAACTCCCCAAGGGACTTCGTATTGAAAGGTAGTGTAACTCGGGACTCTGGGCAGGGTAACCCAAGACCCAAGGCAGGGTAACCTGATCCTGAGAGTAGGGTAACCTTGTCCAGCGGAAAAATTAACTTTTCCCTATTACCCTGCCTATCCCGCAGCCGGTGATAGACCTTTCTGACCTGTCTTCAGTTACCCGGCCTAGCTGAGCAACTGCCGCTTCCGCAGTCCCTAAGTACACTGACCAGCCAATTCTGTTCACTCTCAGAGCCCAGGCCATCGGGTCTCCATAGGTCAAGTACTTACTTGCCTGCCGGTTCCTATCAGTTCGCCTCCTGGCTACCTCTATGGGTATAGGTTCCGTTTGCCATAGGTCATGTATGCTGGGTCGTTACATCAGTCCCCTCTTCCCTAGGGGTCGTCCCGGACCGTTAGCGTCGACTGTTATTCCCACGACTCGATTGCCCCCAGACCCTATGGTTCCTGGGCTTGGACAGATATCTTTGGTGGAAATCCCCAATGGCCTGCAAGCCTGTCCCTTCTAGCATCTCATAGGGCTCCCATGAGTTCTCGTCAGCGCCATAACCTTCCCATGAAACCAGGGACTGGACAAAGAGCGACGGAAACTTCGCCTTTGTTCCACCATACCAGCGACTGTCCACAACGGCTTCGATAACGTAACTGGGCTCATGGTCTATAAGTTCCGGGGTAGGGGCTTCCTTTACCCTACCCGCTTCCGGATCCTCGCGATAGGGTTCTAGCATCTTGACATTGAAATCTTTGTGGATGCTCCTTCTGGTGGGCAATTGGAGTTCATATGCTCGGTTACCCACCCGACGTTTGACCACGAAAGGCCCAAACATCGGCTGGTCCAGCTTCTCCATTGGACGCTGCGTCCAGATGTTTTTCCAGTTCAACACCACACTGTCCGCTTTGTTTCCCCACCCAGCACCCACATACTCCCGCCTGACGTAGTCCGGTGATGGCAACCTTTTGTGGTCATGCCATTTCCCTTGCCTTGCCTGTGCCCATTGCATCGTTTCTCGAATCTCTGCCGAGGTTCCTTCGCCTTCCTTAACCACGAGACCCCTACTAGGGTGTAGTCCCAGGTTATCAGACACGATACCCGACCGGTTTGTCCTTGGGTTAAACCCATAGTTGATCTCAAAAGTTGACAACCTGATGGATTCTGATGTAGAGGTGTTGTGTGTATACTGCGCAAGGGGTAACAGCGAAACTCAATCATCTTGTTGGTAGGAATAGTACCTACGCAAGTACTGCTCCAGTGTTTGAATAACCCTCTCGGTCTGCCCATCAGTCTCAGGGTGGATTGCAGGCGAAACATTTAGTTTCACTTGCAACAAGTGCATTAGACTCATCCAGAACTTGGATGTGAATCGCCTATCTTGGTCGGAGACGATTGACTCGCGGAGTCCATGAAGGCACCAGACTTGCTTCAGGAATATCAAAGCAAGCACCTTGATAGGTACCTCAGTGGTCAGGGGTATGAAATGGGCCATTTTCGAGAATTGGTCCACTATGACCCAGATCTTGGTATACCCTTCGGACTCTGGCAGCGCCACAAGGAAGTCCATTGAAATCGCTGTCCACGGCCGCATAGGAAGATCAATGGGTTCCAGCAGCCCGAACCTCTTTTGCCTGGTGGATTTATTTCTTTGGCACGCATTACATGTTCGCACGTAGTCAGTGATGTGCTCATCCATCTGAGGCCAATAGAAGTTAGCCCTAACCCTGCCAATGGTTTTGTAAGTCCCGAAGTCTCACGCGATTCAGGAGTCATGTTCTGCCTTCACGATTGTCTGCTTCAGATTCTGACCCTTGGGAACATACCACCTGTTCTTGTACAGGACTAAGCCATTTTCTGTCATGAAACGTCGGTAGACCTCTTTGTCACCGGCAGTGGTTGCCTGCAGGATTCTTAAGGCCTCCTGGTCTTCGCTTATCGCTACCCGCAATTGATCCAAAAAGGAAGGCGGGGGCCAAAATCCCTGGCACAACTTCAACACTTGTGGTCACAAGATGTCCCGTTCCTGGCTCCCAACCCACTGTCCAGGGCGAAAAAACAACTGTGGCGGAAAATCACTCCCCCCTTCAGGGCCATAGTCCCTACGCCGTGACAAAGCATCTGCCTTCTCATTCAACCATCCTTCCCGGTAAACCACCTTGAAGTTAAACGGTTGCAGGAACTGAGCCCAGCGGTGCTGCCTTTGGTTAAGGACCTTGGTACTATTGAAGTACTCCAAATGCTTATGATCTGTATAGATCACCAACTGGTCCACTACCAAGCGTAGCAAATGACCCCATTCTTTGAACGCCCCCACGAGGGCCGTCATTTTCTTGTCATGGACAGCATAATTAATCTCTGCTAGGTGGAACTTCCTACTATGATAGGCCACTGGATGCCATCTCTGGTCGTCACAGAACTGGGAGACAACGGCTCCTAACGGAAAGTCACCAACATCAGTTTCGAGCCGGGTTGGCCGTTCAGGGTCAAAATGTGCTAGGATAGGTTTGGACGTGAATGCTTCCTGCAACTGGTTGAAAGCCTGCTCACATGCAGGTGTCCATTCCCATCGGACCTCCTTCTTTGTCAAGTCTGTTAGAGGTTTCGCTATCTCGCTAAACCCTTCTATGAACCGACGATAGAATTTGGCAAAGCCCATAAACCTTTGGACATCGACGACGCATGTCGGAGGTGCCCAATCCCTGATTGTCTGCACCTTCTCTGGCAATATAGAGATCCGCATATCGGAGATCTTGTATCCGCGGAATTCAACTTCCCGATGGTGGAAACTAGACTTCTTCATGCTCACACATAGTCTAGCTTTCCGCAATTTGTCCATCACACGGCGTACCATTGCGACGTGTTCTTCCACAGTTTCAGAGTAGTTCAGGATGCCATCCATATACGCGATGACTCCTTCGTCCCTGAGATCCCAAAAGATCTCATTTATCATGCTTTGGAAAGTTGCCGCGGCGTTACACAACCCCAACAGCATGACCATGTATTCATACAGTCCATATCTGCACCGGAAGGCCGTCTTCCATTCCTCACCTTCTGCCATCTTCAGAAGATAGTAGCCGTTCTTTAAGTCCAACTTGGTGAATATATTGGCTTTTTCTAACCTATCTTGTAGCTTTTTCATCAATGGTAGAGGATACTTGCTCTTCACCGTGATTTTGGTCAGCCCTCGGTAATCTATTGCCACTCTTAGTGTACCATCTGGTTTTGGCACGAAGAGGATAGGGGCTGCTGCTGAGGAACTGGATCGCCACAGCTTTCCCGCTCGCAGCATGTTATTGTGATATTCCCGGAGTGCCTTAAGCTCCTTTTCCGGTAACAGATAGATAGGCCAGAACGGAGGTTCAGTTCCGGGGTGAAACTCCATCGTATGGTCATACTTCGAGTGCTCTGGTAATGCCTTCATCCGTTCTTGACTGAAGATATCCCCATAGTCTTTATACTCGCGGAGTAGCTTAACCGTAATGTCAGCACCTTCCTCATCAGAGAATTGCATAATTCCCAACAGGTACACATTACCAGGGTCCTCGGCTAGTAACTCTTCATCGGTCATGAACACTAACTGCCTCTGCTCTGCCAGGGAGTTAGCCTTGCAGAAACCTGAGTGCCAGGTTAGTGATCTGGTCTTCCAATCTAGGCCAGGGTTATGGTCTTTCAACGAAGACATAGGTAGGTACCCATCCACCTTGGTGTCGGGTATATCTGCGACTTCAAAGTGCATCCCATTGTGGTGGTCACCTACACTCATTTCCAGTGACTTGGTATAGCGTAGACCGAACCCCGGAATGTGATTACCCCTAGCGTCGCTTATCGGCACGTGTACCTTTCATCGTACACATGGTGCCTGCGTCTGCTTAACCCATCGGCTACCGAGCAGCGGCCTACTCGCTTCACTATCGAGCAGCCGGAGCGCTTCCGCCCTAACCTGTCTAGCTCCTACCTTCTAGTCTAACTTAACCCGCAGGTGGATAGACTTGGTATGGCGTGGCAAGTTATCACGCTTCTGCCTCTTCACTTCTCTTGGTGACTTAGTCATCTTGGCTTAGTAATTCCCTTTACTCTCTTGCCTTTCGACACAAGAGCGGCCACAACAGGTCGGGAAATGTTAAGGGATTGGGATTCATATTTTCTCAATAGCTAGGGTGTTTACTATCACAGCAGCATGATTTCGGGTACTGAACCCTCCTCATGTAAACTTGGAAATAGCATCATTTATTTGATTAAGTCCAGCTTGAACCAATTCCTTTTATACTAAACATATCCACTTTTTTCCGAGGTGGGTAGATGTCCGCTGTCGGACCGGTTCCCAACGAAGCAGCCTTGCTTCCCCAATGTCGAGTGTCTCTGCGAGTGGGACCTCACCCAACCTTAACCGAAATAATGTCCTATGACTTGTCCATCCAACTAATGAAATGCTAAAAGAAATACAAATAACTAGAACAAAGGAAATAACCTGAAACCCAACAAAGGAGAGATGGCCCGATCCACCGCGCACGGCCCGCAACATCTATCTATCCACACCCCCTGGGTGTAGTGAGTATCACGGTCGTCAATGCAGTAGAGGGGTACTTACCCATCCCAGAAGCCACCTCCGGGTTTCCTTTTCATCCATCCCTCATGGGTCTATGGATATAGGTCACTAAGGTTATACTTTAAGCGGAATAAATTCTTACCTATTCCGAGCCGTCAGATTCAACCTCCATGATCTGAGGTGATGTCTGTCGGACTTCCAGTATCTTTGACGAGGTAGGCGGCGGGGGCGCTTCAATGCGCTTTAGCCACTGGTCAGTTCCTGTGGGCTTGCTTACCGGGGCTGACCGTTTCAGTCCAAGAGCTTCTCGGGAGGAACTGACGACCGAGGATGTGGCGGTACACTTTCTCCAGAAGTGACCACTTTGTCCACACTTGGTGCACTAGTTGTGCTTTCTCCGATGTTCGGTCAAAGTCGACGGGATTTCCTTATGCGCTATTGCATACTCAGAAGTCGCCGGCTTTGCCTGTTTCCGCGCATTGAAATCAGTAGGTTTGGTAGGCCTTTGGTTCTTTCTGCCCGAACATTTATCCTTCTTTTTTAAACTTTCCAGAAGTTGAGGACCCGTCGTACTTCTTTTCAGTGGCCTGAGACCGTTGGACAGGGTGGATGACTCGGTTGCTAAAGCAGGTGTTCTCTTCGTGTGTGTGTCTGACCTTCCGAATAAGATCAAGGTAGTTGTTCAAGTTGGTTGGATGGGGCTCCTTCAGTGCCCACGCGTTCCTAACCTCTTGGGTAATGCCCGACCGTACCTTATCTCGTACCTGCACCGGGTCTGTATAGCTAAGCTTATACATGCAGTCAATTATGTTGTCCAGGTACTCATCAATGTGATGTGGCTTCATCACTAGGTCTCGCCACTCAAGCAGGGATCGGTCTCGTTCCGCTTGGTCACCGCCGAAACTCCGTTCAAGCTGTTCCCAGAATCCTTTCCACATTCTCAACAGGTTACTGTTGTTAACAGGAACTCCAGTACCCTTGGCTGCCTCCTGCTTGATGTGGGAGTGCAGCCTAAGATACCATGTTCGGGCGGTGTCTTCTAGGAGGGGAATCAGCAGGTTTACCTTGGCCATATCGGTCAACCTGCGCCCCGCAAAATACGCGCACTTAAACTCCACCAGCGTCGGAAAGCTCGCGAGTTCAGTGACCTTTCCCTTAAATGCCGGAATGCCGCTCCGCCTTTCGGGCTTCTTCTGCCGCTGTCTGGATGATGGCCTTGCAGCCGACCTACTCCGTAGTTCCCTTGACAGCTTCTTAACCCGGCGGTGCCACCGTCGTTTCTTCTCATCGCTCCAGTCTTCCTTTCGAGCAGCGAGAAAGGAGGTCAAGGGGGTGAGAGAATCGGCATCATAATCATCCGAGCTATCACCGTCAGAGTCCCCAAGATCTCCACCTGCTCCTGTAGTACCACCGACAGGTGGTCTATTTCCACCTCCACTACCCACTGTACTTCCACCTGGGGTCTCCCGGGGTCCATCGTACCCATCAAACCTTTCCTCCTGGTCATGCTGATTTCCATCCTCGGGGGGGTTAGCCCCTGATGGTACTGATGCCGGTGATGGAACAGGTCGTTGCCCACTCTCAGGAGTTGGGTTCGGAGCTGCCTGAGTTGCCCTCAGAAATGGCTGAAGCTCTGGACAACTCAATGGTTGCATTGGGGGCCCCGCGTGTCTCCATAACCCACAGTACCTACATGTTGGTCGTCCATCTCCCTCCTTCAGGCATCTTCGTTGCCTTACGGGGGTCCGTGGTCCCTTCCTGCACCCATACATGTGGTATTGAATCCACCCCATGCGGGTTTCTTCCGATTTGCAGCCCGACAGACAGTACTCATCTTGGCTGTCCGACTCACCGCTAGTGATGATGGGGAGGGCGGAGGGAAGAGTCGGTTTTGAGGGGGCAGAGGGGATCATGGATGCCCAAGGAACTGAACGAGCAGGTGTCCCAGGTGCAGGGATCTGAGTCCCTCGTGATGGAGCCATAGGTGCTCGCTCTTCCTGCCGACTTGCCTGTTCAAAGAATCCAGGTAAAGCCGCACACAGCGGCCGGTACCCTGGGGTATCCAATACTGCTGGCGGGAAAGCACTGACAGGGAAGGTATCAGGAGCGGGCAACGAAACTAGTAGAGGTGTGGGTCTTGGGGCGGCGATGGAAGGTATAGGGGTTGCAACTGAAGGCGTTGCCAGAGGGATGATAGGAGCAGGGGTCGGTCGACGGGTAGGGTCAGGGGTATCTGGTGCTGTAATACCGGTTGGCGGGGAGGTCCTCTTTCTCACTCGAGGTCCATCCGTTGGCCCAACCATAGGGCTGCCTGACCGACTGCGGGCAATTGAGGGGGGGACCGACAGGGAGCTGGTAGATGCTCTGGAGAAGGAAGAGGTATGGCTACAGCCGTCACCTTTCAGGCTTTCCAACATTCGTATGCCAATGGGGCGCAAATACGCCCTCAATTGGTCGTCTCTGGCTCTCGTAGCCAACTCCATGCCGTGGTTCTCAGGCTTGGTATGGACGAGCGGGAGTGGGGGCACTGCCTCTAACATCAGTACGTCATTCTCGGTATCAATACTATACCAGCCCTCCAAAGCCTTTTCCAAACCTGTCATCCGAGTCTTCAAGGCTTGCTGATTCCTTATCATCTGCAGGTATGTCTCCAGCTGGACTTTCATCCATTCCGCCGCTTCCGTAGTAATCTTTGTTCGGAACACCTGCTGCTACTGGTTGATCCAGTTCTTCAGTTCCCGCTTCGCTTGCTCAATCAACTTGGCTACGTGCCGGACGATGTAAGGTTCGACGAATTCGCGGAAGAACTAGCTAAAAGGAACTCTGTGCGGCGGGGGAGGGAGCATGTTATAGACTAGGGTAGGGTCTTGAAAAAATGAGAGCGCCGCGGCGCGAGGGTCTGTAATCAGAAGGTCAAGACATTCAGCAGGTAACTGAACAGGAGCGGCCTCCAAGAGCAACTAGTGGCTGTCCCATTCGATACCGCGAACATCCACAAAAGCCGATGCACGAAACTTGTTGGCGGTGTTCTCGTCAAGGTCAAGGTGTGAATCCGAGTTGGATTCCATTCTGGTTGGAAGTTCGGTACTAGCCATTGCGCTTTCCACCATGGGCTACTTGTTCTAGACAAGGGTACCAGCATTCATGCAAGGTCAGTGCCGAAGGTCGGAAACAATTAATCAGGAGAGGAGTTAAGCGAGGAGCTCACTTAACGATATACTGTAACAGGGGCACCCCTAGGAAGATGGATCCCAATGTTGCGACCGCACCAAACAACTTCAAACTTGTCGCCAAAAGTTCACACAGATGTAAGAGTAAAGTAGAGGGTATAACTTAATATCGTTAAGCCTCACGCTTCACTCAATTAAGGTCTCGAGAGGATTGATTGTTCGAGTAGGAGAGTTCTCGCATAGACTTTCAGGTTGTTGTATCTTATGCCAGAAACTCCCCCATCAGTTTACTCCAACTATTTGACTACACCCTTCTCTGCTAAGGGTGGGCCGAGACATCTCCTGGTACACCCTTCGGGCATGCATGTGCCGACACACTCTGGTCGGCGTTCACCTTATGTGGTTATCGTTCCTGCAGTGCATTTCCATTTCGCCATCCGGAGTGAAAACCTCTGCGCATTGGTGTCTTGCCAGTGGCTAACAGTCAAGACACCTCATGAACTAGACTATCTATGACACCCTTCCCGTATGCATTGATCTCTACTTGACTCCGGAGGCTACCGTGAGCGGTCTGTCTAGTTACTCTTTTACGGGTCGCGGGCTTCCGGTGTCTTCCGCAGGGCGCGATAGTCCGCGAGTGATACAATGGGCGCTACCCATGACCACTAGCCCGGATCTACCTTTCCTGTGGTAGGAATCATGCTTTTAGTGTCTCTGTTATTCTCTTTCAGAGCCTATAGCGTTGGGAGCATGTTCGGGCTTGGTAGGTGTACAACTCTCCCAGTCGCCCCGGCACCACCCGGGACTACCTTCGGGACCCCCACAGTTAACACCTGTTAACTCCGTCAGCTCTTGTCTGTTTTACTACGAACAACTTGGAAGAGGTACTCCACCTTCCATCCTATGCCCCCTTGTATACCCTGTGAACAGACTACGGTCGCCCGGATGGCAGCGACGTATACGGTGTGGCAAGCATGTCTACAAAGATTCCTCTTTGCTAGACTGCACACAACTACACCACCGTTCGCCCATGACATCCGGGCCTCAAGGTGGGGCCGGAGTGGTATGATGGGAATAATGTCTGCAATTTACAGCTTCCTTGAAGCTACGTAGCTCACCCAATAGCATTCCCCGGAACCCCGATTCCAGTATCATGTATGGCTTCGCGCGACAAACAATCCTGTCAATTTTCGCGAACTCCCCAAGGGACTTCGTATTGAAAGGTAGGGTAACTCAGGACTCTGGGCAGGGTAACCCAAGACCCAAGGCAGGCTAACCTGATCCCGAGAGTAGGGTAACCTTGTCCAGCGGACAAGTTAACTTTTCCCTATTACCCTGCCTATACCGTCGCCGGTGATAGACCTTTCTGACCTGTCTTCAGTTACCCGGCCTAGCTGTGCAACTGCCGCTTCACAAGTCCCTACGTACGCTGACCAGCCAATTCTGTTCATTCTCGGAGCCCGGGCTATTGGGTCTCCATAGGTCAAGTACTTACTTGCCTGCTGGTTTCTATCAGTTCCCCTCCTGCATACCTGTATGGGTATAGGTTCCGTTTACCACAGCTCATGTATGCTGTGTCATTACACTCCCCTCTTCTCTACGGTTAGTCCCTGACCATTGCAGTCACCTCTTATTTCCCTGAGTTGATTCCCTTAAGACACTATGCTCTCTCAGCTTGGACGGAGATCCATTGTTCATATCCAGAATGCTCTGCAACCCTGTCCCTTCTAGCATCCCATTGGGCTCCTATAGTTTCTCCCTAGCTCCATAGGCTTCCCCGGAAAACAGGTTCCGGACAAAGAGCGATGGGAACTTTGCCTTTGCTCTACCGTACTATCCACTGTCCGCAACACCTTCGGTAATGTAACTTGGCTCATTGTCCACAAGTTCCCGAGCAGGGACTTCCTTGACCGTACCCGATCTAGGGTCGTCACGGTATAGTTCAAGCATTGTGACATTGAAAACTTGGTCGATGCTCTATCTGGTGGGCAGTTGGAGTTTGTATGCTCCGGTTACCACCCAACGTTTGACCACAAAAGGGACCAACACCTGGTGGTCCAGCTTCTCCATCGCAGCTTCCGTGCAGATGTCCTTGCAGTTCAACATCACGCAGTCCGCTTTCTTGGCCTGGCCTGCAGCCACATCCTCCAACGTAACATAGTACAGTGATGGTAGTCATTCCTGGTCGCGCCAATTCCATTGCCTTTTGTCTTCCCGTTAAATCATTTCTCGCAGCTCTTTCCTAGCTCCTTCCTATTCATTAACCAAGACCTCACTGCCAGCATGTATTCCTCCCTTATCAGACACAATACTGGACGAGTTCGTCTATGCGTTGAACCCATAATTGATCTCAAATGGTGACAACCTGGTGGATTCTGATGTTGAGGTATTGTGTACATACTCCGCAAGGGGTAGTAGTGAAACCCAATCATTCTGTTGGTAGGAACACGGGCCACACAAGTACTGCTCCCATGTCCGCTTAATCCTCTCAGTTTGCCCATCAGTCTCGGGGTGGAATGCAGTTGAAACATTTAGTTTCACTTGCAAGAAGTGCTTCCGACTCATCCAGAACTTAGATGGGAATTGGCTATCTCAGTCGCAGATGATTTACTGTGGAAGTCCATGAGGGCACCAAATCTCTCCCAAGAATATTAAGGCAAGCTCCTTGATAGGTAGCTCAGTAGTCAGATGTATGGAGTGGGCCATTTCCGAAAATCAGTCCACGGTGACCCAGATCTTAGTATACCCTTCCGACCCTGGGAGCGCCACAAGGAAGTCTATTGAAACCGGCGTCCAAGGCCGTATTGGAATATCAATAGGTTGGAGGTGACCAAACTTAACTTGCCTGATCGACTTATTTCTTTGGCATGCATTACATGTTCTCACGTAGTCTGTGATATGCTCGCCCGTCTTGGGCCAATAGAAGTTAGCCCTAACCCTGCCAATGGTTTTGTAAGTCCCGTAGTGTCGCACGATTCGGGAGTCATGTTCAGCCTCCATGGTTGTCAGCTTCAGATTCTGACTCTTGAGAATGTACAACCTGTCCTTCTACAGGAGTAAGACCTTTTCTATCGCACAGTGTTGGTCAACCTCTTCTTCATCCACAGTTGTTGCCTTCAGGATTCAGAAGCATTCCTCGCCCTGGTTTATCGCTACCCGCAGTTGACCTAAAAAGGATGACTGGAGCCGAAATCCTTGGCCTACTTGCAACACTTGTGGTTGCAAGATGTCCTGTTCCTGGCTCCCAACCCGCTCTCTGGGGCGAAAAAACAACTATGGCAGAAAATCACTGCCCCCTGCAGGGGGGTAGTCCCTACGCTATGACAAGACATCTGCCTTTTCATTCAACCGTCCTTCTCGGTAAACCAATTTGAACTTAAATCGTTGCGGGCATTCAGCACAGTGGTGCTGCCTACGGTTAAGGACCTGTGTAGTATTAAAGTACTACAAATTCTCATGATCACTAGATTACCAACTGGTCCATTACTGAGTGTAGCAGATGATCCCATTCCTTGAATCCCACTACGATGGCAGTCATTTCCTTGTCATGGACATTATAATTAATCTCAGCTGGGTGAAACTTCCCACCATGATAGGCCACTAGATGCCATCTCTCATCATGACAGAACTGGGACAGGATGGCTCCTAATGCAAAGTCACTAGCATCAGTTTCCGGCCAGGTTGGCTGTTCAGGGTCAAAATCTACTAGGATAGGTTTGTATGTAAACGCCTCCTTCAAATGATTGAAGGCCTGTGCACACGCAGCTATCTATGCCCATCGCACATCCTTCATTGTCAAGTCTGTCAGAGCTGCCATTTTCTTGCTGAAAACCTTCAATGAACTGATGATAGAAGTAGCCAAAGCCCATAAAGCACTGCACTACGATGATACATGTTGGAGATGCCAAATTGCTGCTTGTTTGCACCTACTCCGACAACATAGAGATCCCCATATCGGAGATCTTGTATCCGCAGAATTAAACCTCATGGTGCTGGAAACTGGAGTTTTTCACCCTCAGGCATGGTCAGGCTTTCTGCAATTTCTCCATCATGCGTCTCACCATCACGACATACTCTTCTATGCTTTTGGAGTAGATCAGGATGTCATCCATGTATGCAATAACCCCTTCATCCACGAGGTTGCGAAAGACCTCCATCATCCTGATCTCGAAAGCTGCTGGGGCGTTACACAACCTAAATGGCCTGACCCCAGATTCATACAGTTCAGATCTGCACCGCAAGTCCGTCTCCCGTTCCTCACCTTCCCCCATCCTCAGTTGGTAGTAGCCGTTCTTCAAGCCCAACTTGGTGAACACAACGGCTTTTCCTAACTGATCTGGCAGTTCGTCCATCAATAGTAGAGGGTACGTACTCTCAACCGTGATTTTGTTCAGCCCTCGGCAATCTATTACTAGTCTTAAAGTACCCTCTGGTTTTGACAAGACCAGGATAGGGGCTGCTACTCAGGAACTGGATCACTGTCACTTTCCCGTTCGTAACATGTCATTGAGATATTCCCGGAGTGCCTTAAGCTCCTTTTCCGATAATGGATGCATAGGCTCAAATGGAGGTAGAGCCAGGGGTTGCAACTCGATCATATGGTCATACTTTGAGTGATCCTGCAGTGCCTCAATCCGTTCTGGACTGAAGATATCCCCATAGTCCTTTTACTCAGGGAGGAGCGCAACTGTAATGTCGGCACCTTCCTTATCGTAGAATTGTACAATTCCCAACAGGTACGCGTTAATAGGGTCTTTGGCTAGTAACTCTTCATTGGTCAAGAACACTAACTGCCCCTGCTCTGCTTCGCAGTTAGCCTTGCAGAAATATCTGAGCCAGGTTAGTGATCCTGTCTCCCAATCTATATTGGGGTTATGGTCCTTCAACCAAGACATAGGTAGGTCCCCATCTACCTTGGTGTCGGGCATATCCGCAACTTCAAAGTGCATCTCATTATGGTGGTTGCCTATTCTCATCTCCAATGACTTGTTATAGTGCAGATCTGATCCAGGAACATAATTACCCCTTGCGTCACTTATCAGCAAGTATCTCTTGCGCCGGATGCAGGGTGCCTAAGTCTGTTTAACCCATCGGCTCCTTAGCACTGGCCCAGTGGTTCTACTGTCCAGTAGCAGGAGCGCTTCCACGCTTACCTGTCTAGCTCCAATCTTCCAGTCTAGCTTCACTCGCAGATTGATAGCCTTGGTATGCCGAGGCCAGTTGTCATGTTTCTGCCTCTTCGCTTGTTTTAGGGGCTTAGTCATTGGCTTACTAATTTTGATCTCTTGCCTTTCGATACAAGGGCGGCCACAATGGGTCAGTAAATATTAAGGGATTGGGTTTCGTTTTATCAATAGCTAGGATATTTACTACCATACTAGCATGATTTTGGGTACTAAACCCTACTCCGGTAAAGTTGGAAATAGCACTATTTATTCGATCAAGGCCCGCCTGAACAAATTCCGCTTGCAGTAAACATAACAATCTTTCCCGAGTTCGGTAGAGGTTCACTGTTGCATCCATTCCAACCAAAGCATCCTTGCTTATCCAATGTCTAGTGTCTCCTCAAGCCAGACCTCACACAACCTCAACAGACATAATGTCTCATAACTTGCCCATCCAGCTAAGAAAATCCTGAAAAACATATGTATCACACGAATAAACGAAATAACCAGATAGCCAAAAAGGGAAAGATTCACCATTTCACCACATGCGGCCCATAACATCTATCTGCGCACCCGCCATGAGTGTAGTCCGTGCCCAGCTCGTTCATGCAGTAGTGGGGTGCTTACTCGTCCCAGAACCCACTCCCATGGTGACTTTCCATCCATCCCTGAAGGGTCTATGTGTAACGGGGGCACCCCTAGGAAGATGGATCCCAAGGTTGCGACCACACCAAACAACTTCAAACTTATCGCCAAAAGTTCACACAGATGTAAGAGTAAAGTAGACGGTAAAACTTAATATCGTTAAGCCTGACGCTTCACTCAATTAAGGTCTCGAGAGGATTGATTGTTGGAGTAGGAGAGTTCTCGCATAGACTTTCAGGTAGTTTTATCTTATGCCAGAAACTCCCCCATCAGTTTACTCCAACTATTCGAGCACACCCTTCTCCGCTAAGGGCGGTCCGACACGTCTCCTGACACCCCCTTCGGGCATGTATGTGTCGACCCGCTCTAGTCGGCGTTCACCATATGTGCATATCGTTTCTGCGGCGCATTTCCATTCTGCCCGCCGGAGTGAAAACCTCTGCGCATCGGGGACTTGCCAGTGGCTAACTGTCAAGACCCCTTGCTGAACTAGACTATCTATGACACCCTTCCCATGCGCGTTGATTTCTTCTTGACGCCGGAAGCTACCGTGAGCGGTTTATCTATCTACTATTTACGAGTCTCGGGCTTCCGGTGTCTTCCGCAGGGTACGGTGGTCCAGGAGTGATCCAATGGGCGCTACCCATGACCACTACCTCGGATACACCTTACCTGCGGTAGGAATCATGCTTTTAGTGTCTCTGCACTTCCCTCTCAGAGCCTATGGCGTTGGGGACATCCTTGGGCGTGGTAGGTGCAAAACGTTCCCAGTCGTCCCGGCACCACCCGGGACTACCTTCGGGACCCCCACGGTTAACTCCCGTTAACTCCGTCAGTTTTGGTCCGTTTTACTCCGAACAACTTGGAGGAGGTACTCCACCTTCCACCCTATGCCCCCTTATATATCCTGCGAACAGCTTACGGTCGACCGGACGGCAGCAACGTATACGGTGTTGCAAGCGGGTCTCCAAAGATCCTCCTTTGCTAGACTGCACACAACTACGCAACCGTTTGCCCATGACGTCCGGGCCTCAAGGCGGGGCCGGAGGGGCATGATAGGAATAATGTCTTCAATTTACAGCTTCTTCGTAGCTGCGTAGCTCGCCCAATAGCATCTCCCGGAACCCCAGATTCCAGTATTATGCATGGCTTCGTGTGACAAACATTCCAGTCATTTTTCCCAAACTCCCCAAGGGACTTCGTATTGGCAGGTAGGGTAACTCAGGTCCTTGAACAGGGTAATCCAAGCCTCAAGGCAGGGTAACCCTGTTCTGAGGGTAGGGTAATCTTGTCCGGTGGACAAGTGGATTTTCTCCTGTTACCCTATCTATCCCACTTCCGGGGATAGACACACTCGGCCTTTCTCTAGTTACCCAGCCTAGCTGTGTATTGGCCCTTCATAGGTCCCTAAGTACGCTGACACCAATCTTGGGCGTAGCCATGTACCTAAATACTTGTCCACTAAGTCTGCTCATCTCGGAGCCCGGGCCATTTGGTCTTCGTAGGTCAAGTACTCACTTGCCTGCCGGTTCCTACCAGTTCGCCTCCGGGTTACCTGTATGGGTGTAGGTTCCGGCTGCCATAGCTCACATATGCTGGGTCGTTACACTATGTATATAGGTTAGTCAGGTTATACCTTAAACAGAGTAGGTTCTTACCTGCTGCGAGCCGTCAGTAGCAACCTCCATCATCTGAGGTCATGCCTGGCGGACTTGAAGTATCTTGGATGACAAAGCTGGAGGTGGCACTTTAATGCGCTTTAGCTGCTGGTCTGTACCCGAGGGCTTAGTTACCGGGGCTAACCCTTTCAACCCACGACCCTATCTGTACGAACTAAAGACTGGGGATACCACGGTATACCTTCTCCAGAAGTGACGCATTTGTCCACACTTAGTGCCCTGGTTGTGCTTTCCACGATGTTCGGTCAAAGTCAAGGGGATTTCCTTATGCCCTATTGCATACTCAGAAGTCTCCGACCTTGCCTGTTTCGCCACCTTGAAATTAATAGGTTTGGCAGGCCTCCGATTCTGTCTGCCCCAACCTTTTTCCTTTTTCCTAAACCTCCAGGAAATCGATGACCTATCGTCCTTCTAATCAGTTGGCCGCGACCATTGAACAGGGTAGATAACATGGTTACTGCACCGCGTGTTGTCTTTCAGCGTCCGTCCCACTTTCCAAAGAAGATCAAGGTAGTCATTCAAGCCAGTTGGATAGGGCTCCTTGAGTGCCCATGCATTCCGAACCTCTTGGGTAATACGCGACCCTACCATGTCTCATATCTGCACTAGGTCTGTGTAGCTAAGGTTTATAGGTAGTCAATTATCTTGTCTAGGTACTCAGCGATGTGATGTGGTTTCATCACTAGCTCTCGCTACGGGACATGGTATCGGTCTTATTCCGCTTGGTCACCAGCGAACTTCGTTTGAGCCATTTCCAGAATCGTGTGCATGTTCTCAATGCGTTACTGTTGTTAACAGGAACTCAACTACGCTGGGCTGCCTGTTTATTGATGTGGGAGTGGAGCCCTAAATACCAGGTTCAGGCGGTCTCCCCTAAAACAGGGATCACCAGGTTTGCGTTATCCATATCGGTACAGCTGCACCCTACAAGATACTGCAACTTAACCTCCACCAGCATCAGGAACCTGGCCACTTCAGTAACCTTTCTCTGGAACGCTGGAATGCCACTCAGCCTTTCCAGCTTCTCCTGCCGCTGTCTGGAGAACGGCCGCGAGGTCGACCCGCTCCATAATTCCTGTGATAGCTTCTTGGCACGGCGGTCCCACCACCGTTTCCTCTCCTCACTTCAACCTTCTTCGCGAGGGCCAAGAAAGGGGGTCAATTCAGGAAGAGAGTAGGCATCGTCTTTATCGGAACAGTCATGGTCAGAGTCCCTTGGATCTGGTAACGTGTTCGGCCCAGGCCGCGGTCATGTGGCGGTACGATATGAGCAGATGGCTTCTTGATCAACAAGAAGCGAGCGCTGCTTGCTAAAGGAGGCTTCGAACGGGGTGTAATAGGAGACCAAAGAAGTAACCATTCAACCAAGTATATCAAGAATATGGTCAGTCGAAGTCTGCTGTTTCCATCATGGAAATCAGTGGTCTTTAAATACCGCATATCGCTTATCTCCAGTATCAGTGATATTGCAAAACAATCTGTATATGAACTGATAGCACGCGAAACAATACAAGTATCAAATGATACCATGAAACCAAACATAAAACAAGCTCTGTATCTACCAATAGCACATGAAACAATACCAGTATCAAATGATACCATGAAACCAAGCATAAAACAACCTAGTACCCGTACCAGTTACACTCCCAAAATAGAATAACAATTTCACCAAATAAAACAACCTAATGAAATCCTAATAGCCGGTAAATCCACTATTCACCTGAAAGCCCGCTTAGGACCCATCCTCATCGTCATTGCTATCCTGCAACAATATCAGGCCATCCTGCAACATCCATTCCATACCTTCCAACCATCTTTCTAAACACTCCCCACTTGGCGCTCCGCACACGAAGCAACCTGAATCCTAGGAATGTGGCGGGTCCACAAGGTTCCGCACTATCCGGTCCTCTCATTCCTCCCTGTTAACATCAATTCATCCGCAATTCTTGCAATGATCAATGTAGAATATTTTCCAGTATGCGCTTAGTAGAATGATCTCTCAGTATAGTAGGTATTCCAAAATGAGATCTTGTCCCTTTATGCTGATGTCTTCATAGTTTGACGTTTTGTTTCTTTCGCTTAAGGATAAGGTTTGTAAGCGGGTAAAGGTTTGGAGGTCTAGTAGTATGGTCTGTTTTCATCAGCGGGTTAGAGGGACGGTGGATGCTATTTATGTTTGGGTGGTGACTTCGCTTAGGTGTTGGCCTTGCTTAGGTGTCGGCCTCGCTTAGGTCTTCAGAGGAAGGAGGGTGCTGCTTAATTTCGGTTTCATCCCTCTCCATGCAAGCATCAAGTTTTTCTGTGCTCAGGTAGCACCCGCTACGGAAGCGGAAAACTTCCGACACTGTTCCTCCCAACATTCGTCCCGTCGCTTCTGTTGTTATTTCTAAGCATTTGTTGCAGATATGTACGAATAGGCGCGGTGTAAGGTATCGTCCAGGGATAATATCACGGTTCACCAACAGTCCCATTAGCTAATGCCACAGTCTCCAAGGTACTTGCTCATAGTTTGCCATCATAAGGCCTTTGGATGGTGTGTTTTTTCCTTTCGCTATTGCCAGTACTCAGCCTCAGCCAGCCCGGCTAGGTATACTGCTTCATCTTCCATTACCTGATCTTCATCTTCGCTGCTTTCAAAATCGCTCTCAAAGTGGGCTGACCAGAATGCGTCCTGTATCCCTTGGTCCATGTCGAGGCGCAGCTGTTGGATTTCAGGCAGGGTTGGGCTCCACACCACTGTCACATGGTTTATCGTACGGGGTAACTCGTCCTCTGGCTTGTTGTGTTCCAACCATTGACTAACCACTTTCACCGCATTTTCCAATCCTTCCAGGGGTTCCCAGTGATTCTCTGTTTCCGGGTACCCCACCCATTTTACCAGGAATTGGTCACAGTCATACCATGCCCTATGGTCTCATAATATTTCCACTTGGCATTCTGGCTTCACGTTAAGCACGACTGGGGGTGGTTTTGCATGGCTCCTTCCAGGGAAGGAGATATCATCGTTAGAGAGGTATCTTTTCACAGTAGATGCATGGAATGTCACTTCTCTGTTTCTGTACATTCTGCCATCCATTTCTGCCACATACTTTTGTGCATCCTCATCATATTAGATTATCTGGAATGGTCCACGCCAGCGTGGTTGCAAATTCTTGCTACGTCCCGACTCCGTTGTGAATAAACTTCCGTATACGAGTAACAGATTACCCTTGCCTATCGGTGTATGGTGTCTGCGTCGTTTTGCTGCCGTTCTCGTGCTTCTAAATCAAGCCAATTTAATCGCATTGAATGCCGTGTTCCAGATTGCTTAGTGCCTGTTTAACAATTCATCGGTGGCTGGTACTGCGGAGTTCTTGAAGTTCACTAGGGGAAGTAGTGCATAATTCTTTCCCAAAATAGCCTCATATGCTGACATACCACCAGTTTCAGACCATCCTGCATTCAGTTATGCCTGCTATCTCTGGTATGGCATCAAACCAATTGTTTTATCTTGCATTGACCAGGTTTTGCAGAGGTGTCTTCAATTCTGGAATTTTTCTTTCAACTGGTCCATTTGTTTCATCATGGCCTGGTGCCACCTGGATATGCTCAATGCCTAACGATCGACACTGTTGTCTCCACACATGTAACTTAAATCGTGGGTCTGCATCTGTTACTAGAGATGTTGGGTAGCCATGAGGTGTAAATATTTTGTTGTGTAGAAGTTCCCACGTTGTTATTGCTGTTACTTGGTTAGTTGTAGGTATGTGCCACGTGAATCCCGAAAACCTATCCATCGCAACCAGGATTGTGTCGTGTCCCTATGAATTGTGGAAGGGTCCCGCAAAGGCAATGGCTGTTTATTCGAGGATTTCCGACGGCAGGGTAATTGTCTCAGCCTTTCCTTTGGGCAATTTTGTAGACTCCTTATTTATGTGGCATGTGTGGCACTGGGTTACATATGCTTTAAAGTTCTTCCACATTTCAGGCCAAAATAGGTACTCCATTGCGCACCCTAAGTTTCTTTCAACACTGTGGTGGCCTTTATTGTGGATTTCACTAATGACCTATTTTCTTAATGTCGTATTTCCGTATGCAGGGCCTTTTAGAATATACAGGCAGTCTTCTCCGTATCTGGTTTTTGCGTATAGCATTCTGTTTGCAACCTTGTAGGAGGACAAGTCTCCTGTGGAGTCCATACTGTCATTGACCTTTTTCCAAATTGGTCCTTCCCGGTATGCTGCTATCATGTGTGCTTGGAACATTCCGATCATTTCATTGACTGTTTGTAAGGTGTCGCATTCGTGTTCTATCGCACTTCCTCAGCTTGTCTCAGGTAGGTCTTCACCCTTGTTGTCTTCCCAGACATCGTATAGCCCGTGCCGATATTCTTTCATCGTCGTCGGCATTACTGAGACTATTGTCTCCTTGTTAATGCTTTCTAGCCATTCCACTCATCTAGTCGGTGGTGGGCTATAAGGTCCTAGCATTCGGAATGCCACTATTGTCTTAGTCGTAAGGTTCTCTATTGCTTCTGGGTCGGGCATTTGGAATAGCGGGGCTTCTGGGTTTAGCAGTGCCGGAATTGCATAAGATCAGGGCGGCGGCTGGGCAAGGGTGGACGGCACCTCTCCCGCACTAGTTGGTCCTCCGCCGATTATCTGTTGCCATTCCCAGTCATTGATTTCGGGGGACTCCAGAGGGTGCGTGTCGATTTCTGTACTTGGGGGGCTTGGTCCTTCAGGTAGTGGGCCAGGGGTCGATTTTCCCCGTCATCTAGGCTGTTTGTTCGTGAATTTGATCTCGGTTTGATCATGCAGGCAATGATCCATGTAACAGTGTGAGTAGTGTAACGCGCTATATTGGAATTCTTCCAGTGGCATACTTCGCAGGGTACACTGGGCACCCCAATCGTTTCCTGCAGTGATTGAGCCGGGGCTTTCGGAGGGTACAGGGGCCTCCTTGGGGTACTCAGTATAGGAGAAAGGAGGGGAACTAGGGGATAACTCCTGCCTGGGCTCCATTGTGTTTGAATCTTGCTCGTAGACCACGTTATCCGAGATGTCATCCGAATCCTTCGTATAATCATGGACATAGAGTGGGTGAAGTTCAGGTTCCTACTCGTATACCCAGGAAACGGCATCAGCTAAATAGTTCGTGCTACCTGGTGCGTTGACTATTTTCACGTTGTATTTTCCCTAGGCACTCAGCCATCTCACTTGCTTTCTGCTTGGGTTCTTTGCCGTTCATACATGTGTTAAGCGTTGGTGGTCTGTAACTATTGTGAAGGAATTTCCCCTTAGCATATTGTGGAACCGATTATGCGCTTGCACTATTGCGAAGGCCTCTTTATCAGTGGTCGCATAGTTCCTCCAAGCACTGGTGAACTTCCTGCTGTGTAACACGGCTCCTCGCGCAGTCTCATAAGTGGGTCCCTGTCCCACCCATGCTCCAACTCCTAAATCTGAGGCATCTGTAACAAACCAAATTGGTTCCTCGCTTCGTATGTCTATTGGTTGTATGAGTTGGTGATCATTAATTCGACTTCGGACCATATCGAATGTGGTCTGGTCGGTCGTTGTCCATATAAAGTCCCTGTTTCCCTTTGAGTCGGTTAACGGTGCGGTGAACATTACATGGTGCCGGAGAAACTGGGCCACACAATTCACTATTCCTAGGAATCGTTGCAGTTCCTTCTTGTTTCTTGGTGTCTCCTATTCTGGAATGGATAATATTTCCTGCAGGGAGGCATGGATTCCCTCGTTGTCCACTATGTATTCTAATACTTCCACCTTGTCCGCAAAAAATACTGACTTCCTTTTGCTCGCATAGAATTTTTCTTTTCTGAGTCGATCACATACTTGGCGTATGTGTTTCTCGTGTTCCTCTGATGTGTCTGAAAATACGAGAATATCATCAATGTATACCCATACAAAATGATGTAAATATTCACTTAGGAGGTCCTCCATTTTGCGCATAAATGTTACTGGTGCATTCATGTCTCCTTGAAGCATTACTTTACTCACAAATCCTCCGAACAGGGTTTTGAATAAGTTGAACTTAACACCGTCTTTGTCCACCCATGTTTGGAAATATGCATCGCTTAGGTCGATCTTACTCCTGAATTTCGCTCCTCCTATTTTGCTAAGAATCTGCAGTTGGTTTGGAATCGACAGACCATCTATGATTGTGTTATGGTTCCTCACTTTCAGGTCCACCAGGGGTCAGATTCTTCCATCCGATGTGGGTTGTACAAACATAGGTGCCGCTCTGGAAACCTCCTGTCCCACAATTACTCCACTCCGTAATTTCTTGTTTATCCAGTTCATGAGTTTTTCCTGGTAGGCTTCTGGGATCAAGTATGTTGGTTGATTTCATAGGTTGTTTGGGTCTTTTAGCCGAATGTGGTGGCTAATCTTACCCACAGGGGGTAGCGTTTCAGGGACCTTGTGCGGGAATACATCCTTGCATTCTTCCAACAATGTTGTTGTATTGGTGTCTGACACAGCCGCTCGGAATTCCCTGCTTGTTGGTTTGCATAGCACACATAGTTTGTTATCCGGAAATTCCACTACTGTATCCCCACACCTGATAAGAGCATTATTTCTTGTCAGGAATGGCATTCCAATCAGGACATTGTACTTTGCCAAGTTCCCTACCAACATCCCCTGATTTGTCCCTTTCTTTTTCCCGATTCCTACGGTCAGCTCACATTTCTTGTGGCTTGAAGAGCGGGATCCTTTCATAGCCCTATTGACTGTTATTGGTTGGGGTAGAGGCTCTGTAGGGATGCCATGGGTAGAGATCAAGGTGGCCCTAATTATGTCGCAGCCGATTTTTTCTGTGTCGCATAGTACCTTTGCTGGGTGGCCTTCTATGTGAATCGTTCCTTCAAGAGCGTCATGGGGCCTGATTGCCAAAGTTGGTTGCCTTCAGAGGCTTTCCCTTGCCACTGAGTTAATTTCCATTTCGTCATATTCGGTTGCTTCCATGTGGTTCGTGCTAGCCTCTCCCTTAGCTCCCTTTCCTTTTCCTCTTCGTGAATAACAGTCCTTTGCATTGTGCCCCTTTTTCCCGCATTTGAAACACGTGCCTTCCTCGCGTCCTTTCTGTTTCTTGTCCTTCTTGTCCATTGAATCCTTGTGGTATGGTTTATCCTACTTTGTATTATCCTGCGATGATGATCCTTTGCCCTTCTTTTGTGCTGGTACGTGGGTTCGGTAAACTCCTGTTTCATACAGGATAGCGTACTTCCGTTCGGCCCGCTTGACTAGCTTTTCAAAGGAATCACCCTTCTCTTCCATGGGTTCTACCTCCTGGCATAGTCTGGGATGCATTGCGTCATACAATATTTGTCACAGTGTGTACAGAGACACCGTTCCGGTAGGCAATCGTCCATGATACATTAAGAGATCCGTCACGACTAAGGTTATTCTTTCTGTTTTGCCGTTTCATACTTGCTGGATATCTTTGAACCGTTTGTACAATTCTTCCGTGTTTTGCGAGGATTGGAATCTCCCTCTCAAGTATTTTATCAGGGTTGTTCCTCGGATTTTTGCCCCACTCTCATAGTGGTTCATTGCTTAGTGGTATGCTTCCTCTGATTTTCTGGTACAGAAGCTTCGCTTCCTTCCTTGGCTTTGTCCACTCCATGTAGGGCCAGGTATTGAGAAGTTGTTATTACCCACCGGTTGAATACTGCAGTTTTTATGTCGTCCTTTTCGCCCGAGAACGAGGGTGACAGCGGAAGTTTAATTTTAGGTCCTGTTTGCCCAGTGCGGGGGACTCACCTTCGCACATATTGTGTTCAGACTCTTCGTTACTCGAGCTGTCGTCTTACCAGCTTTTTGGAGAGTCGCTGGGGGATTTGTCTAGTGGCTGCCTTACTACCAAGCGATCTGATGCTTCTTTGACCTCTTCTTTCTTCTTCGATGTCCTGACAGGTATGCTGTCTTTCTTCGGTACTTGCGCTGGTCCCTTTCCTTTACTAGGGCTCGGGGGAAATAGCCCAGGAAGGCTGCTTGCTGCCTTTGCTAATTCGTCAGTCGATTCGCTAAAGGTCAGCTTGGCCAAGTCTCGGGCTAGTTGTCGTTCTGCTTCGTCAATCGAGAAATCACTCTGGGGCCCTTTCGCCTTCTTAGGTTGCGTTTTCTTGGCAAGGCCTTCTTGTGGGACCTGCTTCCCGCTTCGAGTCTCCAGTGACTCAATTGTGTTGTGTTGGCGGAGCCGAACCTTTCATGGTTCTACCGCTCTCCAATGCTAGCTTCTCTGTTGGACTTTCGTAGGTTGATCAGACCAGGTCACTGCAGGTTTCTTAACCACTTGCTGACCTTAAAAAAATGTAACATGTTAGGACCAGGCCCTAGTCACGTGGCGGTACGATAGGAGTAGATGGCTTCTTGATCAAAAAGAAGCGAGCACTGCTTGCTAAAGGAGACTTCCAACGGGGTGTAATAGGAGATCAAAGCAGTAACTGTTCAACCAAGTATATTAAGAATACTGTCAGTCGAAGTCTGCTGTTTCCATCGCGGAAATCACCGGTCTTTAAATACAGCATCTCGCTTATCTCAAGTATGAGCGACATTGCAAAACAAGATGTGTATCACCCTATAGCACACGAAACAATACCAGGATCAAATGATACAGTGAAACCAAACACAAAACAACCTAGTACCTGTACCGGTTACATATCTGCTCCCGCTCTGGCTGTACCACTGCCAGGTAGCACATTGCCATCCCCACTACCCTCGGGGTTTCCGTCTGGGCTTTCCCATAGTCTATCATATGCACAAAACCGTTCCTCCTCGCCATCCAGATTCCGACCATTGGGGGGGTTAGCGCCTAATTGTACTAATGCTGGTGGACAAACAGGGCATCGCCCACTCTCACGAGTTCCGTTTGTAGCCGCCTGAGTTATCTGCAGAAATGCCTGAACCCCGCGACAGCTCAGGGGTTTCATTGGGGGGCCAGCGTGCATCCATGACCCATAATACCCACATGTCGGTCGTCCATCTCCTTCATTCTGCCTTGTTCAGTGTCCTACGAGGGTCCGAGATCCCGTCCTGCACCCAAATGACTGGTAATAAATCCACCCCATACCGGTCCCTTCCAATTTGTAGCCCTATAGACAGGACTTGTCTTTGCTCTCCGACTCGCCACTTGTGATCGTACGGAGCACGGAGGGAAGAGTTGGTTTTGAAGGGGCCAAGGTCACTACCAGTGCCCAAGAAATAGAGCGGGCAGCTGTCCCAGGTCCTGGGATTGGGCTTCCCCGTAATGGAGCTGTGGGTCCTTGCTCTTGCTAGCATCATACCTGTTCAAACTTCCATATGACACCGGTCGCAGTGGTCGAAAGAGTACAGTAGACGAGGGGTCGGCGACAGGCAATGGAACTGGTAGAGGAGTGGGTCTTGGGGCAATGATAGAGGGTATAGGAGTTGCAACTGATGGTGTTGTGAGAGAAATGATAGAAGTAGGGGTCGGTCAAGAAGTAGGGTCAGGCGTATCCGGTGCCATGATACCCTTTGGCTTCAACATCCTTTTCTTGACACGACATCCATCAGTTGGTCCAAGTGCTGAGCTTCCCTAACGACTACAGGTGATTGAGGAGAGGATGGATAGAGAGCCTGTTGATGCTCTTGTGAAGGAAGGGTGTGGCTGTAGCTTTCGACCTTCAGGCTTTCCAGCATTCGTATACCCATGGGGCTTAGGTACACACTCCATTGTTCGTCAATGGCTCTTATGGCCAGTTCTATCCCGCAGTTCACGGGCTTGGTATGGACGAGTGGAAGTGCCGGTGCAGTCTCTATGATCCGCGCATTATGCTCAGCATCAATACCATATCCTCCTGCAAAAGCCCTTTCCAACGGTACCATACGATCCTTCCATGTCTTCTGGTCTGTCCACATTCGCAGCAAAGCCTCCTGATATGCTTTTATCCATTAAACAGCTGCCGTAGTAATCTCTTTGCGCAACAGTTGCTGCTGCTGGTTGTTCCCGTTTCTCTTCTCTCACTTGGCTTCGGCCAGGGACTTGGATACCACACGGAGGTTGTAAGGATTGGCAAACTACTACAAGAAATGGCTAAATGGGACATCATCCGCCGGTAGAGGCTCACGTTGTGGACACGGGCTGAATCTTGGAAGAAGGAAAGCGGCACAGCGCAATGGTCTATAGCCATTGGAGCAACACATTCATCCGGTAACTGAATAGAGGCGGCCTCTAAGAGCAACTGGTGGCCATCCTATTCAATTCCCCTGATATCCATGAAAAGCGATGCACGAAGCGTGTTGCCGCTGTTCTCGTCAAGGTCAATGTGTCAGTCCAGGTTGCATTCCATTTGGGTTTGAAGCTGGGTACTAGATATTGCACTTTCCACCCTGGGTTACTGGTCCGGGACATAGTTAGTAGTGTTCACCCAAGGTCAGTGCTGAAGGTCGGAGGGGAATTAAGCAGGAGTGAAGTTAACCCAGGAGGTCCCTTCATGATATACTGTAACAGGGGCACCCCTAGGAAGATGGATCCCAAGGTTGCGACTGCACCGAACAACTTCAAACTTATCGCCAAAAGCTTCCACAGATGTAAGAGTAAAGTAAAGGGTAAAACTTAATCTCGTTAAGCCAGACGCTTTGCTCAATCAAGGTCTCAAGAGGATTGATCGCAGCAGCAGAAGAGTTCTTGTATAGAGTTTTCTGCTAGTTTTATCTTATACCAGAAACACCCGCATCGGTTTACTCCAACCATTCCAGTACACCCTTCTCCTCTAAGGGTGGTTCAACACGTCTCCTGGTACACCCTTCTGGCATGCATGTGTCGACACAGTCTAGTTGGCATTCACCTGATGCAGTGATCGTTTCCGTGGTACAGTTCCAGTTTGGCCGCCCGCGTGAAAACCTCCTTGTGTCGGCATCTTGCCAGTGGTTAACGGTCAAGATACCTGAGGTACTGGACTCCCCATGAGACCCTTCCCATATGCATTGATCCCTACTTGTCCCCGAAGCTACCGTGAGCGGTTTGCCAGTCTACTGTTTACAAGTCTTGGGCTTCCGATATCTTCTGCAGGCTACCATGGTCTGGGAGTGATCCAATAGGCGCTACCCAAGACCACTACCTCGGGTCCATGTTACCTGTTGCAGGAATGATGCTTTTAGTGTCTCTGCACTACCCTTACTGAGCCTATGGCATTGGTGACTATTTCGGGCTTGGTAGGTATAAAACTCTCCCGGTTGCCCTGGCCACACCCAGGACTACCTGAGGGACCCCCACAGTTAACTCCCATTAAGTCCATCAGTCTTGTTCTGTTTCACTCTGAACGACTTGGAGGAGGTACTGCGTCTTCTGCCCTAGGCCACCTTATATACTTTGCGAACAGCCTACGGTTGACCGGATGGCAGCGACCTATACGGTGTAGCGAGCAGGGCTGGAAGCATTGGACTTTCCCAGACTGTGCCCAACCACGCAACCGTTTGCCTGTGATGTCCGGGACTCAAGGCCCGGCTGGAGCGGTATGATAGAAATAGTGTCTCCAATTTTCATCTTCCTTCGAGCTGCATAGCTCGCCAAATGGCCTCTCCCAAAACCCCAGACCCCCTGTATTATACCGGGCTTCATGTGACAAACATTCCAGTCATTTTTCCCAATCTCCCCGCTGGACTTCGTATTCAAAGATAGGGTAACTCAGGACCTTGAGCAGGGTAACCTTGTCCTGAGGGTAGGGTAACCTTGTCTGGCGCACAAGATGACTTTTCCCTGTTACCCTGTCTATTCCATTGCCAGAGATATACACTTCCGACCTTTCTCCAGTTACCCGGCCTAGCTGAGTAACTGCACCTGCAGAGGTTCCTAAGTATGCTGACACTGCTCCCACGGGTACCCAGGTACCAAAGTAACTGGACTGCTAATTCCGTTCATCTCGGAGCCCTGGCCATCGGGTCTACATAGGTCAAGTACTTTCTTGCCTGCCAGTTCCTACCAGTGCACCTACGGGCTTCCTGTATGGGCGTAGGTTCTCACTGCCACAGGTCATGTATGCTTGGTTGTTATACCAATCCTCTGTAGAGTTTATTCAGGCCCGTGTAGAGTTCTCGATCCCTAGTCACTTATTCTTGGATGGTGCATCTCTGGTTTTGGTCTAGCTGTCTGCTTGCTGCTTGTTGTTGATTCGATTACCCATCCATGCAAGCCAAGCTGGCTTCAATTGACTCTTTAAACCCAGTCATCTTTACAATAACCTCCCCTTCCCATTTCCCACCCCTACTTTGTCCCAGTGCCAACTTGACTCCCAACATCTTTTCGCCTTTCATCAGTCACTCCCACACCTGAGTGAAACCTTATGCTGTCACTTTCCCTTATCTGATAGGGTCCCATAGAAGACCATCTGGTCATTCTGACTTTCTGTCATACTTTAGTCCAACTGGCTGATCACTGTCCCAATATGTATGGCAAAGGCACCCAAACCAGTAGTGCATGAGTGGGTTGGGGTACCAGAGTGCGAGCGTTGTCAGATCCAACTTTTTTGTATACTTTGCATCTGGCCCCGGGGTAGTGGTGCCTTCTCAGACTTTGTAGGTGTGGGTGTACCAGCTAGTCACAGAGTTGGAACCTTATGACTTGGTCCTGGTAGTAGTAGTGGTAGTGGGCAGGGGCTATCCTAGTCCAGCCTGCATGTGCTTATCAGCCTTTGCTGTTTCTCTGCATACAACATGTCTTCGCTACCCGAATCCTCAGATCCTTTATCAATCCTATGTTGCGACATCTTCTCTCCCTTCTATATATGTGTAACAATTTCAGGCGACTACCTGGTCCCATAAACAATTACACAGAAGGGAATAATTTTTCTCTGCGAACTCTTCCCTTATGGCAAGATCAAACTCTATCTCTTGCATGTGAGGCATTTGGGCTACTAAGGCTCAGAATGAATATTGGTGAATATTGGATAGATGGTCCTCCAGGCTCATTTAGCAAAGTGGTTGTAAGCCTCAGTGGTATCCCAGATTTATCAAGATAGTGTCAGGCTGCAGCTGACTCAAAGAACAAGCAAGTTCTGACCACAGCCCAACATATGATAGAGTGTATGTCAGGAAGGCTCACGATGTGCAGGATGGATAGCAGTATAAAAGGTGTATCATATAATGAATATATTGATAAGATCTCTTCTCCATCACTGAAGATGTCTATAAACCCATATGAGGGACCTCAATATTTACATTCCACATCTGGGTTTTCATGGGCTATCTGCTCCTCCAATGTTTTTCCTTCTTTCTCAATAGAAACTTTGCACACCCTGAAAACCTTTACTCCACTTGACTCCGAATTTCTCACACGGCGGGAAGAATGTTACCATGCCTGTCCTCATAGTGTCCAATATGTTCAAGGTTACTCAAACCCTTTCACTATGGCCAGCGGCTAGTAGTTCATTCTCTGCATATGGAGTGATCAGCTGCAATGAGAGACTTATCAATGCAGTTGAGTCTATCATCTACCTGCATCAACCCACAGGAGGCATGCTCCTTTCTTATTGCAAGAAGGGCATTGAGGCCTCATGGTACTCAAGGTTAACATTATATACAGCAGGCCCTATACTGGCTCTACCCTGTCATGCTTCCGGCTACGCAGATGAACAATCATCTCTTGTGTGTCATTCTCTCCTCCGGATTTCCTCCGTCTTCCACTACCAATCAACCAGAAATTTAGTCTCACTACCTGTAAGGTAGCAGGGAACTCCTATTGGAGTAGCCAACCTCCTCTTGGTTGTCATCCCTCCCTTGGAACAGCTGAGTGCTATTTGCGTATGTTTCTCTCCACAACTGACTGGCCAAAACAATTTGTTTGTCATTATCAGAATAGCCTGTAATTCTCCTCCCAGGGTATGGTGCAAGGCCCCTGATTAATGACCTTTGGTGGTGGTGTAATTGCAGGCTTTGCGCCGGCATTGTATTGGTAACCATGGTCTGATTCTCCATGTACTCAGACATACCCTGGAATCAAACACATAACCCTTTGCCAATATTGATGTGATATGCCCATTACGCTATGCTAGCTCTTCTTATATGTAACAAAACTATGGTAATGTTTCCTACTGGTCAGTACTTTTCAGACTAAGCTAATGGTATCTGGACTGTGATTCTAAGAGCCTTGTTCTCCTATAGGTCATAGTATCAGTCCAGTACTTAAGGCTTTGGTTATATGATACACTTAAGTGAGTATTCTTAAAGACATAGCCGCTTAAGCTGGTAGATATGAGACTAAAGTTATAGGTTGGAAGATACCAAGATAATACTATGGAGAGCTTCTTCTGCTGTGTCCCTTTAGGCCGTTTCATAACCACTCTTCCTGTAACGCTAATCCTCTAACTCATACTTGTAAGTTACTAATCAACCTCATCAGACAGTTATATGTACTGACCATGCCACATGTGTGAAACCCATAACTCACTACCATCGTCATGTGGAAATGTTATAACGTGCAATAGGGGAACTCCTAGGACGGTGGATCCCAAGCTGGTGACGGCAGCGAACGACTTCAAACTTAGCGCCAAAAGTTCATACAGATGTAACAGTAAAGTAAACAGTAAAACGTAATATCGCTAAGCCTGATACTTCACTCAATTAAGGTCTCGATTGGATTGATTGTTGGAGTAGGAGGATTCTCGCATAGACTTTTCAGTTGGTTTTGTCTTATGCCAGAAACTCCCCTATCAGTTTGCTCCAACTGTTTGAGTACACCCTTTTCTGCTGAGGGTGGTCCGACACATCTCCTCACACACCCTTCTGGCATCCATGTGTCAACACAGTATAGTCCGCATTCACCTTATGTGGTTATCGTTTCTGTAGTGCCTTTCCATTGTACCCACTGGAGTGAAAACTTCTTCGCATCGGCATCTTGCCAGTGGTAAACAGTCAAGACCGCAGATGAACTAGACTATCTATAGTACGCTTCCCATGTGCATTGATCGCTATGTGACCCCGAAAGCTACCGTGAGTGGTTTATCTATCTACTGTTTACGAGTCTGGGGCTTCTGATGTCTTCCACAGGCTACAGTGGTCCCGGAGTGGTCCAATGGGTGCTACCCATGACCACTGCCATGGACCCACCTTACCTATGGTAGAAATCATGCTTCTGGTGTCTCCGCACTTCACTTACAAAGCCTATGGTATTGAGGACACTGTCGGGCGTGGTAGGCATAAATCTCTCCTGTTCAGCT
Source organism: Tuber magnatum (assembly GCA_003182015.1). NCBI lineage: Eukaryota > Fungi > Ascomycota > Pezizomycetes > Pezizales > Tuberaceae > Tuber > Tuber magnatum. Next base: position 132,577 of record PYWC01000100.1, on the reverse strand, counting down.
CAGCACCACCCCGGACTACCTTCGGGACCCCCAGGGTTAACTCCTGTTAACTCCATCTCTTTTGGTCTGTTTTACTCCGAACAACTTAGCAGAGGTACTCCACTTGCGACCCTATGACCACTTGCAGATCCTGCGAACAGCCTGCGGTCGACCGGATGGCAGTGACGTATACAGTGTTGCCAGCAGGTCTCCAAAGATCCTTCTTCGCTAGACTGCACACAACTATGTAACGCTTTGCCCATGACGTCCGGGCCTTAAGGCAGGGCCGGAGGGGCATGATAGGAATAATACCTCCAATTTACAGCTTCTTTGGAACTGCGTAGCTCGCCAAATAGCATCTCCAGGAACCGCGGATTCCAGTATTATGGGTAGCTGCACGTGACAAACATTGTGGCCATTTTTCCCGCACTCCCCACGTGACTTCGTATTGAAAGGTAGGGTAACTCCGGACTTTAGACTGGATAACCCAGGCCTCATGGCAGGGTAACCTGACCCTGAGGGCTGGGTAACCCTGTCAGATGGACAAGATGACTTTTCCCTGTTACCCTATCCATTCTGTCGCTAGAGATAGACGCTTCGGACCTTTTTCTAGCTACCTGGCTTAACTGAGTAACTGCCCCTTCAGAGGTCCTAAGTACCCTGACCCCACTCCTGGGTGTATCCAGGTACCTAAGTACCTGGCCAGGGAATTCTGTTCATCTTGGAGCCTGGGCCATTGGGTCTCTGTAGGTCAAGTGCTTACTTGCCTGCTACTTCCTACGAGTTCCCCTCCTGGCTACCTGTCTGGGCGTTGGTTCGGATTGCCATAGGTCATGTACCCTGGGTCATTACATTACTCCACTCATCTCCACCCTCCGTCCCAGACTGCTAGCCGTGTATCATATTGCCAAGATTCCATTCCCACTAGACCCTATGGTCCCCCAGCCTTGATGGACATCCTTGGTGAAAGTCCTGAATGGCCTGTAAGCCAGTCCCTGCTAGCATCTCATACAGCTCCCATGAATTCCGCTCAGGTCCATAGCCTTGCTATAAAACCAGGTACAGGATGAGGCGTGTCGCCAACCTCACCTTTATCCACTGTACCATTGACCGTCCACAATGGCTGCAACACCGGAACTAGGCTCCTGGTATCTGAGTTCCAAGGTATAGACCTCCTTGGCCCAACCTGATTGTAACGACCCAGCATACATGAGCTATGGCAAACAGAACCTATACCCATACAGGTAGCCAGGAGGCGAACTGATAGGAACCGCCAGGCAAGTAAGTACTTGACCTATGGAGACCCGATGGCCCGGGCTCCGAGAATGAACAGAATTGGCTGTTTAGCGACTTAGGTATCTGGGTACACGCGGGAGCGGTGTCAGCGTACTGAGGGACTTATGAAGAGGCAGTTGATCAGCTAGGCCAGGTAACTGGAGACAGGTCGGAAAGGTGTATCGCCGGCGACGGGATAGACAGGGTAACAGGGTAAAGTTAACTTGTCCACTGGACAAGGTTACCCTACTCTCGGGATCAGGTTACCCTGCCCAGAGTCCTGAGTTACCCTACCATTCAATACGAAGTCCCTCGGGGAGTTCGGGAGAATTGACGGGAATGTTTGTCACGCGAAGCCATGCATGATACTGGAATCTGGGGTTCTGGGGGATGCTATTGGGCGAGCTACGTAGCTGCGAGGAAGCTGTAAATTGAAGACATTATTCCTATCATACCCCGCCGGCCCCGCCTTGAGGCCCAGACGTCATGGGCAAACGGTTGTGTAGTTGCGTGCAGTCTAGCAAAGAGGAAGCTTTGGAGAGGTGCTTGCAACACCGTATACGTCGCTGCCGTCCGGTCGACAGTAGGCTTTTCGCAGGATATACAAGGGAGCATAGTGTTGAAGGTAGAGTAGCTCCTCCAAGTTGTTAGGATTAAAACAGACCAGAACTGACGGAGTTAATCGGTGTTAACCGTGGGGGTCCTGAAGGTAGTCCTGGGTGGTGCCGGGGCGACCGGGAGAGTTTTACACCTACCAAGCGCGAATGTGCTCCCAACGCTAGAGTCTCTGAAAGGGAAGTGCAGAGACACTAAAAGCATGATTCCTACCACAGGTAAGGTAGATCCGAGGTAGTAGTCATGGGTAGCGCCCCTTGGATCACTCGCGGACTATCGTGCCCTGCGGAAGAGACTGGAAGCCCGCGACCCGAAAAGAGTAAATAGACAAACCGCTCATGGTAGCCTCCAGAGTCAGGTAGAGATCAAAGCATATGGGAAGGGTGTCATAGATAGTCTAGTTCATGAGGTGCCTTGACTTTTAGCCACGGGCAAAACACTGATGGGCAGAAGTTTTCACTCTGGTGGGCAAAATGAAAATGCACCGCGGAAACGACAACCACATAAGGTGAACGCCGACCAGCGTGTGTCGGCACATGCATGCCCGAAGGGTGTGCCAGGAGATGTGTCGGACTACCCTTAGCGGAGAAGGGTGTAGTCAAATGGTTGGAGTAAACTGATGGGGGAGTTTCTGGCATAAGATAAAACTACCTGAAAGTCTATACGAGAACTCTCCTACTCCAACAATCAATCCTCTGGCAACCTTGATTGAGTGAAGCGTCGGGCTTAAGGATATTAAGGTTTACTGTTTACTTTACTCTTACATCTGTGTGACCTTTTGGCAATAAGTTTGAAGTTGTTCGGTGCAGTCGCAACCTTGGGATCCATCTTCCTAGGAGTACCCCCATTATAGTATATCATTAAGTGAGCTCCTCGCTTAACTCCTCTCCTGATTAATTGTTTCCGACCTTCAGCACTGACCGTGCGTGAATACTGGTAATCTTGTCTAGAACAAGTAGCCCAGGGTGGAACGCGCAATGGCGAGTACCGAACTTCGAACCAGAATGGAATCCAACTTGGATTCAGACCTTGACCTTGATGAGAACACCGCCAACATGTTTCGTGCGGCTGGTGTTTGCGTATGTTCGCGGTATCGACTCTGACGGCAACCAGTTGCTCTTGGAGGCGGCTCCTATTCAGTTACCTGCTGAATGTCTTGACCTCCTGATTACAGACCCTCGCGCCGCACCGCTCTCATTTTTCCAAGACCCTACCCTAGTCCATAACATGCTCCCTCCCCCGCCCCACAGTGTCCCCTTCAGTGAATTGTCCCGCAAATTCGTCAAACCCTACATCGTCCGGGAAGTGGCAAAGTCCATTGAGCAAGCTAAGTGGAAACTGAAGAACTGGAACAACCAGCAGCAGCAGGTGTTCCGAACACAGATCACCACGGCAGTGGTGGAATGGATAAAGGTGCAGCAGGAGGCATACCTGCGGATGATAAGGGATCAGCAGGCATTGAAGACTCGGATGGCAGCCTTGGAAATGGCTTTTGAAGGAGGGTATAGTATTGATGCTGAGAATGATGTACTGATGTTAGAGGCCGTGCCCCCACTCCCGCTCGTCCATACCAAGCCCGATAATTTCGGTATGGAGTTGGCCATGAGAGCCAGAGACGACCAGTGGAGGGCATACTTGAGCCCAATCGGTATACAGATGTTGGAAAGCCTGAAAGGTGAGGGTTACAGTTATGCCTCCTCCTTCTCAAGACCATCTAAAGTCTCCCGGTCGGTCCCCCTCTCAATTGCTCGCTGTAGGTCGGGCAGCCCAACAGTCAGGCCAACTGATAGACGTCGATTAAGGAAAAGGACGTCCAAACCGAATGGTATTACGGCACCCGATACACCGGACCTTACTCCTCGTCCCACCCTGGCTCCCAAGATTTCGCCTGGAACACCGTCAGTTGCAACTCCGATACCTCCTATCGCCGTACCAAGACCCACACCTCTGCCAGTTTCGTTGCGTGCTCCGGATACCTGCCCTGCCACAGCATTCCCACCAGAAGTATTGGCTACCCCTGGGTTTTGGCCACTGTGCACAGCATCAACTGGATTCTTCGAACAGGTAAGACGCCAGGAGGAGCGAACACCCATGGCTCCGTCACGAGGGACTCCAATCCCCGGACCTGGGACACCTGCTCACTCCGCTCCTTGGGCACCAGTCGTCCCCACGGCACCCTCGAAGCCAAGTCTTCCCACCAGTCTCCCCACCATCACAAGTGGCGATTCGGACAGCCAGGACGAGTTCTGTCTATCGGGCTGTAAGTCGGAAGAGACCCAGATGGTGTGGATTAATTGCCACTGCTATGGGTGTAGGAAGGGACCATGGACCCCGGTGAGGCATAGAAGGAGGCAGAAAGAAGGAGACCAACAACCGACCTGCGGGTACTGTGGGTCATGGAGGCAGGCTGGCCCGCCGATGCAACCCTTGAGTTGTCCAGAGTTGCACTCTTTTCTGTGGATAACACAGACGGCGCCCAACCCAACTCCCGAGAGTGGGCGACGCCCTGTTGCACCATCGGCATCAGGACCATCAGGGGCTAACCCCCCGCAGGATGGTACCCAGGATGGCCAGGGGGAACGGTTTGATAGATGCGATAGACCCCAGGAATCCCAAGGTGGGAACACCGGAGGTAGTGGGAACGGAAATGCCCCACTGGGGGGTGGTACGGTGGGAGCAGGGGGAGATCCAGGGGACTCTTACCATGACAGCTCGGATGATGATGATGATGGAGATTCTCTCCCGGATTTGACCCCCTTCGTTGGTGCTCGCAAGGATGACTGGAGCAATGAGGAGAAACGACGTTAGGATCGCGGGGCCAAGAGGCTGGCGAGAGCCCTGAGTGGTAGTGGTTCAGGTTCTAGGCTAACACCAAGACCCCCGCAGAAGAAGCCGGAGAAGCTGACTGGCATCCCTCCGTTCCAGGGCAAAGTTACAGAAGTCGCGAGCTTCTTGAACTTGATAGAGGTCCAATGTGAATACTTTGCGGATTGCAAGTTAACCGACATGGATAAGGTAAACTTGGTGATCCCTCTTCTGGAAGACTGCGCTGGGGGATGGTATCTGGGGTTGCATGGGCACATTAACAAGGAAACCGCTAAGCGCACTGGCATCCCTGTCAAAGACAGCAACCCCCTTACGGACATGGAAAGGGTTGCGAGAATGACTGGAACGAAGTTTCGGCGGAAACCAGGCTGAGCGAGATCGATCCCTTCTCCAGTGGCCTGACCTCGTGATGAAGCCCCATCACATGGATGAGTACCTGGATAAGATAATTGATTATATGTATAAGCTTAGCTATACAGATCCAGTACAGGTAAGAGACAAGGTTCTATCAGGCATCACACGAGAGGTTCGGAATGCGTAGGCACTTAAGGAGCCCCATCCGACTGACCTGAACGAGTACCTTGATCTTCTCCGGAAGGTTGGGCACACGCTGGAGGACAACAACTGGTTCAGCAACTGTGTCATCCACCCAGCCCCCCGTTCTCAACCCACTGCCAAAAAGGAGGATAGACCGTCAACATCTGGCAGGTTCAAGAAGAAGGAGAAAGGTTTGGGCAGACCAAACCAGAGGTCTGCCAAACCTACTAATTGTGATGCGGGGAAACAGGCAAAGCCGGCGACTTCTGAGTATGCAATAGCACATAAGGAAATCCCGTCGACTTTGACCGAACATCAGAGAAAGCATAACCAGTGCACCAAGTGTGGTCAAAGTGGTCACTTCTGGAGGAAGTGTACCTCCACGTCCCCAGTCCTTAGTTCATCCAAACAGGCACGGGGGTTGAAACCGTCAGCCTTGGTAAGCGAGCTTACAGGGACAGACAAGCAGCTGCAGCGCATTGCAGCGCCACCTCCGGCTTCCTCGCCAAAGATACTTGAAGTCCGCCAGGCATCACCTCAGATCACGGAGGTTGATACGGACGGATCTGAATAGGTAAGAACCCATTCTGTTTCAGGTGTAACCTTATTAACCCATAGCCATAGACCCCTGCGGGATAGATGGATATGGGCCACGGAAGTAGCTTCGGAGATGGGTAAGTACCCTTCTACTGCATAGACGATCCTGATTCTGACTCCACCCAGGTGGTGTGGGCAGGTAGATGTTGCGGGCCGTGCGCGGTGGACTGGGCTATCGGTCCTTTGTTGGGTTTCTGGTTATTTCCTTTGTTCTAGTTATACGTATTTCTTTGAGGATTTCCAGAGCTGGATGGGCAAGTCATAGAACATTATTTCAGTTGAGGTCGGGTGAGGTCCCGCTCCAGGACACGCTCGACATTGGGGAAGCAAGGCTGCTTCGCTTGGAACCGGTCCGACAGCGGGCATCTACCCACCTCGGGAAAAATTGGTTATGTTTAGTATAAACGGAATTGGATCAGACTGGACTTGATCAAATAAATGATGCTATTTCCAAGTTTACGTGAGGAGGGTTCAGTACCAGAAATCATGCGGGCGTGATAGTAAACACAATAGCTATTGAGAAAAGATGAATCCCAATCCCTTAACATTTAGCCACCCGTTGTGGCCGCTCTTGTGTCGAAAGGCAAGAGAGTAAAGGGAATTGCTAAGCCAAGATGACTAAGTTACCAAGAGAAGCGAAGAGGCAGAAGCGTGACAACTTGCCACGTCATACTAAGTCTATCCACCTGCAGGTTAAGTTAGACTGGAAGGTAGGAGCTAGACAGGTTAGCGCGGAAGCGCTCCTGCTGCTCGGTAGTGGAGCTACTGGGCCAGTGCTTAGTAGCCGATGGGTTAAGCAGACTCAGGCAGCATGTGTACAACGAAAGGTACACGTGCCGATAAGCGACGCTAGTGGTAATCACCTTCCGGGGTCAGGTCTACACTGCACCAAGTCATTAGAAATGAGGACAGGTGACCACCACAATAAGATGTGCTTTGAAGTCGCAGATATGCCCCACACCAAGGTGGATGGGTACCTACCTGTGTCTTGGTTGAAAGACCATAACCCTGACCTAGATTGGAGAACCAGATCACTAAGCTGGCGCTCAGATTTCTACAAGGCTAACTGCCTGGCAGAGCAGGGGCAGTTAGTGTTCATGACCGATAAAGAGTTACTAGCTGCGGACCCTAGTAATATGTACCTATTGTGAATTGTGCAATTCTCCAAGGAGGAAGGTGCCCATATTACGGTTAAGCTACTCCCCGAGTATAAGGACCATGGGGATATCTTCAGTCAAGAACAGATGGAGGCATTACCGGAGCACTCGAAGTATGACTATCTGATAAAGTTGCAACCTGGAACTCAACCTCCGTTCCGGCCTATGTATCCATTATCGAAAAAGGAGCTTCAGGCACTCACGGAATATCCCAGTGACATGCTGCGAACTGGAAAGCTATGGCGATCCAGTTCCTCAGCAGCAGCCCCTGTCCTCTTCGTGCCAAAACTGTATGGTACACTAAGACTGGTAATAGATTACCGAGGGCTCAAGAAAAACACGGTGAAGAGCAAGTATCCTCTACCATTGATGAACGAGCTGCGAGATAGGTTAGGAAAAGCCGTTGTGTTTACCAAGTTGGACTTAAAGAATGGCTACCACCTTCTGGGGATGGCAGAAGGTGAGGAATGGAAGACGGTCTTCCGGTGCAGATATGGACTGGATGAATACGTGGTCATGCCGCTTGCGTTGTGTAATACCCTGGCAACTTTCCAAAGCATGATAAAAGAGGTCTTTCAGGATCTCATGAATGAAGGAGTCATCACGTACATGGATGACATCCTGATCTACTCCGAAACTATGGAAGAGCACGTCGCAATGGTGAGGCTTGTGATGGAGAAATTGCAGAAAGCTAGACTATGTGTAAGGATAAAGAAGTCCAGTTTCCACCAATGGGAGGTTGAATTCCGCGGATACAAGATCTGCGATGTGGGGATCTCTATGTTGTCAGACAAGGCGCGGACAATTAGGGATTGGGCACCTCCGACAAGCATCGTCAATGTTCAAAGCTTTATGGGCCTTGCCAACTTCTATCGTCGGTTCATAGAAGGGTTCAGCAAGATAGCAAAACTGCAGACAGACTTGACAAAGAAGGATGTCCAATGGGAATGGACACCTGCATGTGAGCAGGCCGTCAACCATTGGAAGCAACCATGCACATCCAAACCTATCCTAGAACCTTTTGACCCTGACCGGCCAATCCGGCTGGAAACCGACGTTAGTGACTTTGCATTAGGGGCCGTTCTGTCCCAGTTCTGTGAAGACGAGAGATGGCGTCCAGTGGCCTATCATAGTAGGAAGTTCCACTCAGCAGAGATTAATTATGTTGTCCATGACAAGGAAATGACGGCCATCGTGGCAGCATTCAAGGAATGGGATCATTTGCTACGCTCAGTAACGGACCAGGTGGTGACCTATACGGATCATAAGAATCTGGAGTACTTCAATAGTACCAAGGTCCTTAACCGTAGGCATCACCGCTGGGCTGAGTTCCTGCAACCGTTTAACTTGAAGGTGGTTTACCGAGAAGGACAGTTGAATGAGAAGGCAGATGCTTTGTCACGGCGTAGGGACTACCGCCCTGAAGGGGGGAGTGATTTTCCGCCACAGTCATTTTTTCGCCCTGGACTGTGCGTTGGGAGCCAGGAATGGGACATCTTGCGACCACAAGTGTTGAAGGTGTGCCAGGGATTTCGGCTCCAGTCTTCCTTTTTGGATCAACTGCGGGTAGCGATAACTGAAGACCAGGAGTACTCAAGGATCCTGAAGGCAACAGCTGCCGGTGAGAAAGAGGTCGACCGACATTTCACGACAGAAAAGGGCTTGCTGCTGTACAAGAACAGTTCGTATGTTCCCAAGGGTCAGAATCTGAAACAGACAATCATGAAGGCAGAACAGGAGTCCCGAATCGCGGGACACTGCGGGACTTACAAGACCATTGGCAGTGTTAAGGCTAACTTCTATTGGCCTAAGATGGATGGGCACATCACTGAGTACGTGCAAACATGTGATGCGTGGCAAAGAAATAAATCCATCAGGCATAAAAGGTTGGGGCTGCTGGAACATATTGATGTTTCTATGCGGCCGTGAACAGCGATTTCAAGGGATTTCATTGTAGCGCTGCCAGAGTCCGAAGGGTATACCAAGATCTGGGCCATAGTGGACCGATTCTCGAAAAAGGCCCATTTCATACCCCTGACCATGGAGGTACCTATCACGGGGCTTGCCTTGATATTCCTGCAGGAAGTTTAGTGCCTTCATAGACTCCGCGAGTCAATCATCTCCGACCGAGATAGCCGATTCACATCCAAGTTCTGGATGAGTCTAATGCACTTGCTGCAAGTGAAACTATACGTTTCGACTGCATTCCACCCTGAGACTGATGGGCAGACCGCGAGGGTTAATCAAACACTGGAGCAGTACTTGCGTAGGTACTGTTCCTACCAACAAGATGATTGGGTTTCGCTGTTACCCCTTGCGGAGTATGCGTACAGCACCTCGACATCAGAATCTACCAGGTTGTCATCTTTTGAGATCAACTATGGGTTTAACCCAAGGACAAACTGGTCGGGTATCGCGTCTCATAACCAGGGAATACACCCTAGTAGGAAGCTCTTGGTTAAGGAATGGGAAGGAGCCTGGGCAGAGATTCGAGAAACGATCCAACGGGCACAGGGAAGGCAACAGAAATGGCATGACCAGAAAAGGTTGCTATCACCGGACTATGTCACCCTGGAGGTTGTGGCTCCTGGGCGGGCAAAGAAAGCGGAGCGCGTGGTGTTGAACTGAGAAAACATCCGCACGAAGCGTCCAATGGAGAAGCTGGACCACTAGATATTTGGGCCTTGCGTGGTCAAACGTTGGGTGGGTAACCAATCATATGAACTCGAATTGCCCACTAGATGGAGCATCCACCCGGTTTTCAATGTCAGGTTCCTCGAACCCTGTCAGGAGGATATGGAACCAGGGAGGGTAAAGGAAGCCCCTACCCCGGAACCCGTAGACAATGACCCCAGTTACGTTATCGAAGCTGTTGTGGAGCGCCATTGGTATGGAGGAGCGAAGACGAAGTTTCCGTCGCGCTTTGACCAGTACCTAGTTTTATGGGAAGGCTACGGGGCTGAGGAGAATTCATGGGAGCCCTATGAGATGCTAGAAGGGACAGGCTTGCAGGCCATGCGGGATTTCCACCAAAGATGTCCGTCCAAGCCCAGGGATCATAGGGTCTGGGGGGAATCGAGTTGTGGCAATAAAAGCCGATGCTAACGGTCCGGGACGGACCGTAGAGAAGAGGGGAGTGATGTAACGACCCAGCATACATGAGCTATGGCAAAGGGAACCTATACCCATACAGGTAGCCAGGAGGCGAACTGATAGGAACCAGCAGGCAAGTAAGTACTTAACCTATGGAGACCCGATAGCCTGGACTCCGAGAATGAACAGAATTGGCTGGTCAGCAACTTAGGTACCTGGGTAGATGCGGGAGCGGTGTCAGCATACTTAGTGACTTAAGAAGGGGCAGTTGCTCAGCTAGTCCGGGTAACTGGAGACAGGTCAGCAAGGTCTATCGCCGGCGACGGGATAGACAGGGTAACCGGGAAAAGTTAACCTGTCCGCTGGACAAGGTTACCCTACCCTGGGGATCAGGTTACCCTGCCTTGGGTCTTGGGTTACCCTGCCCAGAGTCCTGAGTTACCCTACCTTTCAATACGAAGTCCCTCGGGGAGTGCGGGAGAATTGACTAGAATGTTTGTCACGCGAAGCCATGCATGATACCAGAATCAGGGGTTCCGGGGGATGCTATTGGCGGGCTACGTAGCTTCGAGGATGCTGTAAATTGAAGACATTATTCCTATCATACCCCTCCAGCCCTGCCTTGAGGCCCGGACGTCATGGGCAAACAGTTGTGTAGTTGTGTGCAGTCTAGCAAAAAGGAATCTTTGCAGACGTGCTTGCAACACCATATACGTTGCTGCTATCCGGTCGACCGGAGGCTGTTGGCAGGACATACAAGGGGGCATAGGGTGGAAGGTGGAGTACCTCGTCCAAGTTGTTCGGAGTGAAACAGACCAGAACTGACGGAGTTAAAGGGTGTTAACCATGGGGGTCCCAAAGGTAGTCCCGCGTGGTGCAGGGGCGACTGGGGGAGTTTTACAACTACCAAGCCCGAATGTGCTCCCAATGCTATAGGCTCTGAAAGGGAAGTGCAGAGACACTAAAAGCATGATTTCTACCACAGGTAAGGTAGATCCGAGGTAGTGGTCATGGGTAGCGCCCATTGGATTACTCCCAGACTACCATGGCCTGCGGAAGACACTGGAAGCACGAGACGCGTAAATAGTAAATGGATAAACCCCTCATGGTAGCCTCCAGAGTCAAGTAGAGATTAATGCATATAGGAAGGGTGTCATAGGTAGTCTAGTTCATGAGGAGCCTAGACTGTTGGCCACTGGCAAGACACCGATACACAGAAGCTTTCACCCTGGTGGGCAAAATAGAAATGCACTGCAGAACCGATAACCGCATGAGGTGAACGCCGACTAGAGTGTGTCGACACATGCATGCCCGAAGGCTGTGCCAGGAGACGTGTCAGACCACCCTTAGCGGAGAAGGGTGTACTCAAACGGTTGGAGTAAACTGATGGGGAAGTTTCTGGCATAAGATAAAACTACCTGAAAGTCTATGTGAGAACTCTCCTACTCCCACAATCAATCCTCGCGAGACCTTAATTGAGTGCAGCGTCAGGCTTGAGGATATTAAGTTTTACCGTTTCCTTTACTCTTACATCTGTGTGAACTTTTGGCGATAAGTTGAAGTTGTGCGGTACGGTCGCAGCCTTGGGATCCATCTTCCTAGGGGTGCACCTGCTACAGTATATCGTTAAGCAAGCGTCTTGCTTAACTCCTCCTCTGATTAATTGTTTCCGACCTTCAGCACTGACCTTGCGTGAATACTGGTAATCTTGTCTCGCACAAGTAGCCCAGGGTGGAAAGCGCGCGGGCTAGTACGCAACTTCGAACCTGAATGGAATCCAACTTGGATTCTGACCTTAACCTTGATGAGAACACCGCCAACACGTTTCGACCATCGGTTTTTGCAGATGTTCGCGGTATCGACTGGGACGGCCTCCAGCTGCTCTGGAAGGCCGCTCCTATTCATTTACCGGCTGAATGTCTTGACCTCCTGATTATTGACCCGAGGGCTACAGCGCTCTCATCTTTCCTTGACCCTACCCTAGTCCACAACATGCTGCCTGGCCCGCCGCACGGAGTTCACTTTAGCGCGTGCTCCCGCGAATTCGTCGAACCTTACATCGTCCGGGAAGTGGCCAAGTCGATTGAGGAAGCGAAGCGGGAACTGAAGAACTGGAACAACCGGCAGCAGTAGGTGTTCCGAACACAGATCACTTGGCAGTGGTAGAATGGATGAAGGTGCAGCAGGAGGCATACCTGCGGATGATAAGGGATCAGCAGGCATTGAAGACTCGGATGGCAGCCTTGCAAAAGGCTTTTGAGGGAGGGTATGGTATTGATGCTGAGAATGGTGTACTGATGTTAGAGGCCGCGCCCCCACTCCCGCTCATCCATTCCAAGCCCGAGAATTTCAGCATGGTGTTGGCTATGAGAGCGCGAGACAACCAGTGGAGGGCATACTTAAGCCCAATCGGTATAGGGATGTTGGAAAGCCTGAAAGGTGAAGGCTACGGTTATACCTCCTCCTTCTCAAGAGCATCTACAGGTGCCCTGTCGGTCCCACCCTCAATTGCCCACAGTAGGTTGGGCAGCCCAACGGTCGGGCCAACTGATGGATGTCGAGTACGGGAAAGGACGTCCAAACTGAAGAGCATCACAGCACTGGATACACCTGACCCTACTCCTCTTCCGACTCCGACTCCAAACATTTCCACTGCAACACCTTTAGTTGCAACTCCCGTACCTCCCATCGCTGCCCCAGGACCCACACCTCTTCCAGTTTCATTGCCCGCTCTGGATGGCTTCCCTGCCACAGCATTCCCACCGGCAGCATCGTCTACCCCAGGGTTGCGGCCACTGCGCGCAGCATCACCTGGATTCTTTGAACAGAGAAGAGGGCAGCAGGACCAAACACCTATGGCTCCGTCACGAGGGACTCCAATACCTGGACCTGGGATGCGTGCTCGCTCCGTTACTGGGGCCCTGGTCGTCCCCATGGCACCCTCGAAGCGAAGTCTTCCCGCCCGTCTCCCCACCATCACAAGTGGCGATTCGGGCAGCCAAGATTAGCTCGGTCTATCAGACTGTAAGTCGGAAGAGACCCAGATGGGGTGGATTCATTACCAGCCCTATAAGGGTAGGAAGGGAGCACAAACCCTGGTGAGGCATAGAAGGGGGCAGAAAGAAGGAGATAGACGACCGACATGTGGGTACTTTAGGTCATGGAGGCACGCTGGCCCCCGATGCAACCCTTAAGTTGTCCCGGGTTGCAGTCTTGTCTTCGGATAACTCAGGCGGTGCCCATCCCAACTCCTGAGGGGGGGCGACGCCCTGTTCCACCACCAGTATCAGGACCATCAGGGGCTAACCCCACGGCGGATGGTAACCAGGATGGCCAGGGGGAACGGTTTGATGGGTACGATAGACACGGGGAATCCTAAGGCGGGAACACCGGAGATGGCGGGGTCAGAAATGCCCCACCTGGGGGTGGTACGGTGGGAGCAGGTAGAGATCCAGGGGGCTCTGACCATGACAGCTCGGATGATGATGACGATGGAGATTCTCTCCCGGATTGGACACCCTTCCTTGGTGCTTGCAAGGATGACTGGAGCAATGAGAAGAAACGGCGGGGGGATCGCCGGGCCAAGAGGCTGGTGAGAGCCCTGACAGGTACTGGCTTGGCTTCTAGGCCAACACCAAGACACCAGCAGAAGAAGCGGGAGAGGCTGAGTGGTATCCCTCCATTCAAGCGCAAAGTTACAGAACTCCTGGGCTTCTTGACCTTCGTAGAGGTCGAACTTAAATACTTTACAGATTGCCCGTTAAGCGACATGCATAAGGTAAACTCGTTGATCCCTCTTGTTGAAGACTGCGCCCGGGCATGGTATCTGGAGTTGCATGGGCATATTAACAAGGAAGCTGCCAAGCGCACTGACGTCCCTGTCAAAGACAGCAACCCCTTGTGGACATGGAAAGGGTTCCTAGAACGGCTGGAATGGAGTTGCGGCGGAGACCAGGCCCAGCGAGATCGATCCCTTCTCGAGTGGCTAGACCTAATGATGAAGCCCCATCACATCGATAAGTACCTGGATGAGATAATGGATTATATGTATAAGCTTAGCTATACAGATCCAGTACAGGTACGAGACAAGGTTCGATCAGGCATCACACAAGAGGTTCGGAATGCGTGGGCAGTTAAGAAGCCCCATCCGACCGACCTGAATGAGTACCTGGATCTTCTCTGGAAGGTTGGGCAGATGCTGGAGGACAACAACTGGTTCAGTAACGGCGTTATCCACCCAGCCCCCCGGTCTCAACCCGCTGAGAAGAAGGAGGATAGACCCTCAACATCGCGCTGGTTCAAGTAGAAGGAGAAAGGTTCGCGCTGACCAAACCAGAGGTCTGCCAAACCTACTAATTTTAGCGCAGTGAAACAGGCAAAGCCAGCACCTTCTGAGTATGCAATAGCACATAAGGAAATCCTGTCGACTTTGACCGAACGCCGGAGGAAGCACAACCAGTGCACCAAGTGCGGTCAAACAGGTCACTTTTGAAGACAGTGTACCGCAACGGCCCCAGTTGTTAGTTCATCCAAACAGGCCTGCAGGTTGAATCAGTCAGCCCCGGTTAGCGAGCCCGCAAGGACAGACAAGCAGCTGAAGCGCATTGAAGTGCCACCTGCGGCTTCCTGGTCAAAAATACTTGAAGTCTGCCAGATATCACCTCAGATCATGGAGGTTGATATGGACAGATCGGAATAGGTACGACCCCATTCTGTTTAAGGTGTAATCTTATTAACCCATAGCCATAGACCACCAAGGGATAGATGGATATGAGCCACGGAAGTGGGTTCGGAGATAGGTGAGTACCCTTCTACCGGATTGATGACCCTGATACTGACTGCACCCAGGTGGTGTGGGCAGGTAGATGTTGCGGGCCGTGTGCAGTGGACTGGGCTATCTCTCCTTTGTTGGGTTTCTGGTTATTTCCTTTGTTCTTGTTATACCTATTTCTTTCAGGATTTCCTTAGCTGGATGGGCAAGTCATAGGACATTAATTCGATTGAGGCTGGGTGAAGTCCTGCTCGAGGAGACACCCGACAGTGGGGAAGCAAGGCTGCTTTACTTGGAACCAGTCCGACAGCGGACTTCTACCCACCTCGGGAAACAATTCTTATGTTTAGTAGAAGTGGAATTGGTTCAGGCTGGACTTGATCAAATAAATGAGGCTATTTCCAAGTTTACGTGAGGAGGGTTCAGTACCCGAAACCATGCTGGCCTGATAGTAAACACCTTAGCTATTGATAAAAACACGAACCCCAATCCCTTAACATTTACCGACCCATTGTGGCCGCTCTTTCGTTGAAAGGCAAGAGAATAAAGGGAATTACTAAGCCAAGATGGCTAAGTCGCCAAGACTAGCGAAGAGGCAGAAGCGTGACAACGTGCCTTGTCATACTAAGTCTATCCACCTGCGGGTTAAGTTAGACTAGAAGGTAGGAGCTAGACGGGTTAGCGCGGAAGCACTCCTCCTGCTCGATAGTGGAGCTACTGGGCGGGTGCTTAGTAGCCGATGGGTCAAGCAGACTCAGGCACCATGTGTACAATGAAAGGTACATGTGCGGATAAGCGACGCTAGTGGTAATCACATTCCTGGGTCAGGTCTACGCTATACCAAGTCATTAGAGGTGAGGATAGGTGACCACCACAATGGGATGCACTTTGAAGTCGCAGATTTGCCCGACACCAAAGTGGATGGGTACCTACCTATGTCTTGGTTGCAAGACCATAACTCTGACATAGATTGGAAGACCGGATCACTAACCTGGCGCTCAGATTTCTGCAAGGCTAACTGCCTGACAGAGCAGGGGCGGTTAGTGTTCATGACCGATGAAGAGTTACTAGCCGAAGACCCTAGTAATGTGTATCTATTGGGAATTGTGCAATTCTCCGATGAGGAAGGTGCTGACATTACGGTTAAGCTGCTTCCGGAGAATAAGGACTATGGGGTTATCGTCAGTCAAGAACGGATGGAGGCATTACCGGAGCACTGGAAGTACGACTATACGATCAAGTTGGAACCTGGAACTCAGCCTCCCTTTGGGCCTGTATATCCGTTATCAGAGAAGGAGCTTAAGGCACTCCAGGAATATCTGAATGACATCCTGCGAACGGGAAATCTACGGCGATCCCCTTCCTCAGCAGCAGCCACTATCCTACTCGTGCCAAAACCAGATGGTACATTAAGACTGGTAATAGATTACCGCAGGCTGAGCAGAATTACGTTGAAGAGCAAGTATCCACTACCCTTGATGAACGAACTGCGAGAGAGGTTAGGAAAAGCGGGTGTGTTTACTAAGTTGCACTTAAAGAATGGCTACCACCTTCTGACAATGGCAGAAGGTCAGGAATAGAAGATGGCCTTCCGGTGCAGGTATGGACTGTATGAATACAGGGTCCTGCCGTTTGGGTTGTGTAATGCCTCGGCAACTTTCCAAAGCATGATAAAGGAGGTCTTTTGGGATCTCATGGATGAAGGAGTCATCATGTATAGTCGTGTCCGTTAAATAATTACACCCCTGCCTTGCAACGGTGCAATTACACCTCTCCCCCACCTCATCACCCACCATGGCACCACCACATACCCGAAGAGAAAAAGAAGACCGGAATCAGCAAATCTATGCCCTGCATAAGCATACCAATATGGGTTATAATAAAATAGCT
>PYWC01000100.1:31743-114203 GCA_003182015.1 Tuber magnatum | reverse complement strand
GAAATGACGGCCATCGTTACGGCATTCAAAGAATGGGGTCATTTGCTACGCTCAGTAATGGACCAGTTGGTGATATATACAGATCGTAAGAACTTGGAGTACTTCAATAGTTCCGAGGTCCTTAACTGAAGGCGGCACCGTTGGGCTGAGTTCCTGCTACGTTTTAACTGCAAGGGGATTTACCGAGAAGGACAGTTGAATGAGAAGGCAGATGCTTTGTCACGGCGTAGGGACTACTGCCCTGAAGGGGGGAGTGATTTTCCGCCACAGTCGTTTTTTCGCCCCGGACAGTGGGTTGGGAGCCAGGAACGGGACATCTTACGACCACAAGTGTTGAAGGTGTGCCAGGGATTTCGGCTCCAGTCTTCCTTTTTGGATCAATTGCGGGTAGCGATAACCGAAGACCAGGAGTACTTAAGAATCCTGAAGGCAACAGCTGCCGGTGACAAAGAGGTCAACCGACATTTCACGACGGAAAAGGGCTTACTCCTGTACAAGGACCGGTGGTATGTTCCCCAGGGTCAGAATCTGAAGCAGGCAATCATGAAGGCAGAACATAACTCCCAAATTGCGGAACACTTTGGGACTTACAAGACCATTGGCACAGTTAGGGCTAACTTCTATTGGCCTAAGATGGATGAGCACATCACTGACTACGTGCGGACATGTGATGCGTGCCCAAGAAATGAATCCATCAGGCACAAGAGGTTTGGGCGGCTGGAACCTATTGATGTTCCTATGCGGCCATGCACAGCGCTTTCAATGGATTTCATTGTAGCGCCGCCAGAGTCGGAAGGACATACCAAGATCTGGGTCATAGTGGACAGATTCTCGAAAATGGCCCATTTCATACCCCTGACCATGGAGGTAGCTATCACGGGGCTTACCTTGATAATCCTGAAGGAAGTTTGGCGCCTTCCTGGACTCCCAGAGTCAATCATCTCCGACCGAGATAGCCGATTCACATCCAAGTTCTGGATAAGTCTGATGCACTTGTTGCAAGTGAAACTAACCGTTTCCACTGCATTCCACCCTGAGACTGATGTGCAGACGGAGCAGGTTAATCAGACACTGGAGGAGTACTTGCCTAGTTACTGTTTGTACCAACAAGATGATTGGGTTTCGCTGTTACCCCTTGCTGAGTATGTGTACTACACCTCGACATCAGAATCCACCAGGTTGTCACCTTTTGAGATCAACTATGGGTTTAACACAAGGACAAACTGGTCTGGTATCGTGTCTCATAATGAAGGAATACACCCTGGTAGGGAGCTCTTGGTTAAGGAATGGGAAGGAACCTGGGCAGAGATTCGAGAAACTATCCAACAGGCACAGGCAAGTCAATGGAAATGGCATGACCAGAAAAGGTTGCCACCAGCGGACTACGTTACCTAGGAGGATATGCCTGGTGGGGGGGCAAAGAAAGCGGACCGGGTGATGTTGAAGCGAAAAAACATCCGTACGAGGCGTCCAATGGAGAAGCTGGACCAGTGGATGTTTGGGCCTTTCGTGGTCAAACGTCAAGTTGGTAACCAGGCCTATAAACTTCCACTGCCCACTAGATGGAGCATCAACCCAGTTTTCAATGTCACGTTGCTCGAACCCTATCGTGAGGATCCGGAAGCAGGTGGGGTAAAGGAAGCCCCTACCGGTGAAGTTGTAGACAATGAGCCTGGTTACGTTATCGAAGCTGTTTTGGACAGCCGATGGTGAGGAGGAGCGGAGGTGATGTTTCCGTCAGGCTTCGTGCAGTACCTGGTTTCATGGGAAGGCTATGCGGGTGAGGAGAACTCATGGGAGCCCTGTGAGATACTAGAAGGGACAGGATTACTGGCCATTCGGGATTTCCACCAAAGATATCCGTCCAAGCCCATGGACCAGAGAGTCTTGAGGAAAGCAACTCATGGTAATAAGAGGCGACGCTAAGGGTCCGGGACGAACCGTAGAGAAGAGGGGAGTGATGTAACAACGCAGCACACATGAGCTATGGCAGACGGAACCTATACCCATTCAGGGAGCGAGGAGGCGAACTGGTAGGAACAAGCCGGCAAGTAAGTACTTGACCTACGGAGACCCAATGGCCTGGGCTGCGAGAATGAACGGAATTGGCTGATCAGGGACTTAGGTACCTGGATACACCCTGGAGCAGTGTCAGCGTAGTTAGGGACGCCTGACGGGGCAGTTGCTCAGCTAGGCCGGGTAACTGGAGAAAGGTCAGAAGCGTATATGTCCTGCAACGGAATAGACAGGGTAAGAGGGAAAAGTTGTCTTGTCCACCAGACATGCTACCCTACCCTCAGGATCAGGTTACCCTGCCTTGGGGCTAGGGTTACCCTGCCCAATGGCCTGGGTTGCCCTACCTTTCAATATGAAGTCCCAGGGGGAGTTCGGGAAAAATGACTGGAATGTTGGTCTGGCACAGCCATGCATCATACTGGAATCTGGGGTTCCGGGGAATCCTATTGCCCGCACTACGTAGCTTCGAGGAAGCTGTAAATTGAAGACATTATTTCTATCATACCCCTCCGGCCCCGCCTTGAGGCCCGGACGTCATGGGCAAACGGTTGTGTAGTTGTGTGAAGTCTAGCAAAGTGGAATCTTTGCAGACATGCAGGTGATACCATATACGTCGCTGGCGTCCGGTCGACCTCAAGCTGTTCGCAGGATGTATGAGGGGGCATAGGGTGGAAGGTGGAGTACGTCCTGCGAGTTGTTCTCAGTAAAACAGACCAAAACTGCAGGAGTTAACGTACGTTAACCGTCGGGGTCCCTAAGGTAGCCCTGGGTGGTGCCGGGGCGACTGGGAGAGTTTTACACCTGCCAAGCCCGAACGTGCTCCCAACGCTATAGGGTCTGAAAGGGAAGTGCAGACACACTAAAAGCATGATTCCAACCACAGGTAAGGTAGATCTGAGGTAGTGGTCATGGGTAGCACCCATTGGATCACTCCCAGACTACCGTGCCCTGCGGAAGACACCGGAAGCCCAAGACCCATAAATAGTAAATAGCTAAACCGCTCACGGTAGCCGCCGGAGTCCAGTAGAGATCAATGCATATGGGAAGTGTGTCATAGATAGTCTAGTGCAAGAGGTGCCTGGACTGTCAGCCACTGGCAAGGCACCGATGCGCAAAGGTTTTCGCTCCGGCGGGCAAAATGGAAATGCACCGCAGAAACGATAACCGCAGAAGGTGAATGCCGACTGGAGTGTCTTGACCCATGCATGCCCGAAAGGTGTGCCAAGAGACGTGTTGGACCACCCTTAGCGGAGAAGGGTGTACTCGCATGGTTAGAGTAAACTGATGGGGGAGTTTCGGGCATAACATAAAACTACCTGAAAGTCTATGTGAGAACTCTCCTACTCCCACAATCAATCCTCTCGAGACCTTAATTGAGTGAAGCCTCAGGCTTAGCGATATTAAGTTTTACCATTTACTTTACTCTTACATCTGTGTGAACTTTTGGCGATAAGTTGCAGTTGTTCAGTGCAGTCGCAACCTTGGGATCCATCTTCCCAGGGGTGCCCCGGTTATATACTCGTGGAGTAGCTTAACCATAATATTGGCACCTTCCTCATACGAGAATTGTACAATTCTACATGTGTACGCAATACTCGGGTCTTCAGCAAGTATCTCTTCATCGGTCATGAACGCCAACAGCCTCTGCTCTGCCAGGCAGTTAGCCTCGCAGAAATCTGGGTGCCAGGTTAGTGATCCTGCTTTCCAATCTATGTCAGGGTTATGGTCCTTCAACCACGACATAGATAGGTACCCATCCATCTTGGTGTCGGGCATATCCGCGACTTCAAAGTGCATCTCATTCTGGTCGTCACCTATTTTCATATCCAAAAATTTGGTATAGTGCAGACCAGACCCAGGAACGTGATTACCACTTGCGTCGCTTATCGGCACCTGTACCTTTCATGTTATATAAGGTGCCTGAGTCTGCTTAACCTATCGGCTACTAAGCACCGGCCCAGTAGCTCCACTAACGAGTAGCAGGAGGACTTCTGCGCTTACCTGTCAAGCCCCAATCTTCCTATCTATCTTAACTCGCAGGTCGATAGACTTGGTATGACAAGGCAAGTTGTCACATTTCTGCCTCTTTGCTTGCTTCCCGGGCTTCTTTGTCTTCGCTTAATCATTTTGATCACCCGCCTTTTGAGACAAGAGCGGCCACCCCGGGTTGGTAAAGGTCAAGGGATTGGGACTCATCCTGTCAATGGCTAGGGTGTTTACTATCTTGCCAGCATGATTGAGGGTACTAGACCCTCCTCCCGTAAACTTGGAAATAATTCCGTTTGTTTGATGAAGTCCACCCTGGCAATTCCGCTTTTACTAAACGTAACAATTTTCCCACGAGGTGGCTAGAGGCCCAATGTTGTACCAGTTCTAAGCGAAGCATCATTGCTTTCCCAATGTCGAGTGTCTTCCCCAGTGTGACCTGACCCACCCTCAACTGGAATAAAGTCCTATGCCTTGCCCCTCCAGCTAAGGAAATCCTGAAAGAAATACATATAACGAGAACCAAGAAACTAACCAGCAACCCAACAAAGAAAGATAGCCCATTTTACCGCGTGCTGCCTATCACATCTATCTGCCTACACCCGCTGGGTGTAGTCAGTACCACACTCGTTCATACGCCAGGGGCGCACTTACTGATCCCAGAAGCTGCTTCAGGGATTCCTTTCCATCCATCCCTCATGGGTCTATGGATACGGGTTAGGAAGGTTATACCTTAAGCAGAATGGGTTCTTACCTATTGCGAGCCATCAGTATCAACCTCCATGATCTGGGGTGAGGCCTGTCTGACTTCAGGTATCTTCGACCTGGAAGCCAGGGGTGGTGCTTCAATAGGCTTTAGTCCTTTGACGATAGCCACGGGCTCACTTACCGGGGCTGACCGTTCCAACCCATGCACCTGTTTGGAAGAACGAACAACTCGGTACGCCACAGTACACTTTCTCCAGAAGTGACCCGTTTGTCCACAGTTGGTGCACTGGTTGTGCTTTCTCCGGCGTTCGGTCAAAGTCAACGGAATTTCCTTATGCACCATTGCAAACTCCGAACTCACTGGCTTTTCCTGTTTCCACGTATTGCAATTAGTAGATTTGGCAGGCCTCTGGTTTGGTCCACACAAACCTTTTTCCTTCCCTTTAAATCTTCTGGAAGTCAATGACCTATTATCCTTCTTATCCGTTAGCTGAGACTATTGGACATGGTGGATAACATGGTTCCTGAACAGGGTGTTTTCATGCAGTATGTGTCCAACTTTCCGAAGAAGATCAAGGTAGTCATTCAAGTCGGTGGGATAGAGCTCCTTGAGTGCCCATGCATTCCAAACCTCTTGGGTAATCCCTGGCCATACCTTATCTCGTACCTGCACTGGGTCGGTATAGCTAAGCTCATACATGGAGTCAATTATTTTGTCCAGGTACTCTTCGATATGATGTGGCTGCATCACCAGGTCGTGCTACTTGAGAACAGATCGGTCTTGTTCTGCTTGGTCGCAGCCGGAACTTTGTTCTAGTGGTTCCCAGAATCCTTTCCACATTCCCAACTAGTTACGGTTATTAACAGGAACTCCAGTACACTTAGTCACCTGCTTATTGATGTGGGAGTGCAGCCCTAAATACCATGTTCAGGCGGTTTCTTCTAAAAGGTGGATCACCAGGTTTACCTTGTCCATATCGGTCAACCTGTACCTAGAACAATATGCGAACTTAACTTCCAACAGTGTCAGGAAGCTGGCAAGTTCGGTGCCCTTTCCCTTGAACGCCACAATGCTACGCAGCTTTTCTGGCTTCTTCTGCCGCTGTCTGGATAATGGCCATGAGGTCCCTCTATCGCCTAATTCCCTTGCTAGGTTCTTACCACGGTGGTCCCACTGCCTTTTCTTCTCATCGCTCCAATCTTCTTTGCATGTACCAAGCGAGTGGATCAAGTTAGGGAGAGAGTCGGCATCGTCATCATCGGAACTGTCGCGGTCAGAGTCCCTTGGATCACCTCCCGCTCCTGCTGTACCCCCGCCAGGTGCTACATTTCCATCTCCACCACCCCTGGTATTTCCGCCTAGGGTATCCCGCGGTGTATCGTACCCATCAAACCGTTCCTACTTGCCATCCTGATTCCCTTCCTCAGGGGGGTTAGCCCCTCATGGTACTGATGCCGGTGTTGGAACAGGGCATCACCCACTTGCAGGAATTGGGTTAGGAGGCGCCTGAGGTATCCACAGAAATGCCTGAAGCTCAGGACAGCCCAGGGGTTGCATTGCAGGGCCAGGGTGCCTCCATGACTCACAATACCCACATGTTGGTTGTCCATCTCCTTCCCTCTGCCTTCTTCTGTACTTCACCGAGGTCTGTTGTCCCTTCCTGCACCCATATGTGTGGTAAGAAATCCATCCCAGAAGGGTCTCTTCCAATTTGCAGCCCGAGAGACAAAACTCATCCAGGCTATCTGGCTCGCGACTTCCGATCTTGGGTAGTGCGGAGGGAAGGGTTGGCTTTGAGGGAGCAGAGGGAAGCACTGGTGCCCAGTGAACAGAGCGGGCAGGTGTCCTGGGTCCAGGGATTGGAGTTCCCCACAATAGAGCCATGGGTGCTCGCTCTTGCTAGCGCCATACCTGTTCAAAAGACCCACGGGACGCCACTTGCAGTGGCCAGAACCCAGAGGTAACTATTATGGCTGGTGGGAAGGCAGTAGCAGGGAAGGTATCAGGGGCGGGCAGTAAGACTGGCAGAGGTGTGGGTCTTGGAGCGGCGATGGGAGGTATGGGGGTTGCAACTGAAGGTGTTGCTAGAGGAATGATAGGAGCAGGGGTCAGACGTGCAGTAGGGTCCGGTGTGTCTGGTGCTGCAATACCCTTTGGCTACGATGTCCTATTCTTAACACGACGTCTATCGGTTGGTCCAAGCTCCGGACTTCTCGAACGACTGCGGGCGATTGAGGAGGGGATGGATAGCAAGCGCATGGATGCTCTTGTGAAGGAAGGAGTGTAGCGGTAGCCTTCGCCCTTCAGACTCTCCAGCATTCGTATACCCATGGGGCTTAGGTACGCCCTCCACTGTTCGTCCCTGGCTCTGGTGGCCAACTCCATTATGAAATTCTCAGGTTTGCTGTAGACGAGTGGCAGTGGGGGTGCAGCCTCCATCATCAGGACATCATTCTCAGCATCAATCCTATACCCTCCTTCAAAGGCCTTTTCCAACACCGACATGCGATCCTTCAATGCCTTCTGCTCGTTCATCATCTGCAAGTATACCTGCTGCTGCACTTTCATCCATTCCACTGCCACCGTAGTAATCTGTTTGCGCAACACCTGCTGTTGCTAGTTGTTCCAATTTCGCATTTCTAGATTGACTTCATGGCGTGACTTAGCAACCTTATGGATGATGTAAGGTTCGACGAACTGGAGAGAGAATTAGCCAAAAGTGATACCTCCTAGGGGTAGAGCGCTCATGTTGTGAACAAGAGTGGAGTCTTGGAAAAACAAAAGCGCCGCAGCACAAGGGTCTGTAATCATAAGATCACCATGCTCATCAGGTAACTGAATCGAGGCAACCTTTAAAAGTAACTGGGAGCTGTCACATTCAATACCATGAACATCCGCGAAAACCAATGCACAAAACATGTTGGTGGCATTCTCGGCAAGGTCAATATCTGAATCCGAGTTGGATTCCATCCAGGTTTGAAGTTCGGTACAAGCCATTGCACTTTTCACCCTACGCTACTTGTTCTAGACCAGGTTACCACTATTCACGCAAGATCGGTGCCGAAGGTCAGAAAAGAATTAAACAGCAGAGGGGTTAAGCAAGCAGGTCGCTTAACGACCTACTGTAATGGGGGCACCTCTCGGAAGATGGACCCCAGAGTTCCGACCGCACCGAACAACTCCGAACTTAGCACCTGAAGTTCACACAGATGTAGGAGTAAAGTAAATGGTAAAACTTAATGTCATTAAGCGTGATCCTTAACTCAATTAAGGTCTTGAGAGGATTCATTGTTGGAAGAGGAGATTTCTCACAGAGACCTTTCTGATAGTTCTATGTTATGCCAGACACTTCCCTATCAGTTTACCCTAACTATTTGAGTACAACCTTCTCCGGTAAGTGTGGTCGGACACGTCTCCTGGCATACCCTTCTGGCATGTATGTATGAACACCCTCTAGTAGGCGTTCACCTTATGCGGTTATCGTTTCTGCATGACATTTCCATCTTAGCTGCTGGAGTAAAAACCTCTTCGCATCAGCCTCTTGCCAGTGGCTAACAGTCAAGACACCAGATGAACTAGACTACCTATGACACCCTTCCCATATGCATTGATCTCTATGTGACCCCAAAAACCACTGTGAGCGGTTTATCTATCTACTATTTACTGTTCTTGGGCTTCCAATGCCTTCCGCCGAATACCGTGGTCCGTAAGTGGTCCAATGGGCGCTACCCATGACCACTACCTTGGATCCACCTTGCCTGTGGTAGGAATCATGCTTTTAGTGTCTCTACACTTCCCTTACAGAGCCTATGGTATTGGGGACAGTTTCGCGCTTGGTAAGGGTAAAACCCTCCTGTTCTCCCGGGCACCACCCGGCACTACATTCAGGACCCCCACTGTTAACTCCCGTTAACTCTGCCAGTTTTGCTCTGTTTTGCTCTAAACAACTTGGAGGAGGTACTCCACCTTCCAACCTATGCCCACTTGTATATCCTGCGAACAGCCTATGGTTGACCAGATGGCAGCGACATGTTCAGTGTTGCCAGCAGGTCTCCCAAGATCCTGGTTTGCTGGACTGCACAGAACTACACAACCGTTTGCCCATGACGTCCGGGACTCCCGGCAGGGCTGGAGGGGTATGGTAGGAATAATGTCTCCAATTTACAGCTTCTTTGGAGGTCTGTAGCTCGCCCAATAGCATCCCCTGAAACCCCAGATTCCAGTATCATGCATGGCTTTGCGTGACCAACATTCCGGTCATTTTTGCCAAACTCCGGGAGGGACTTCGCATTGCAAGGTAGGGTAACTAAGGACTTTAGACAGGGTAACCCAGGCCTCATGGCAGGGTACCTGATCCCCAGGGTAGGGTAACCTTCCCCTGTGGACAAAATGACTTTTCCCTGTTACCGTATCCATTCCGTCACCGGAGATAGATGCTTCTGACCTTTCTCCAGTTTCCTGGCTTAGCAGAGTAACTGCCCCTTCAAAGGTCCCTAAGTATGCTGACACCACTCCTGGGTGTATCCAGGTACCTAAGTACCTGGCCACCTAATTCCGTTCATCCCAAAGCCTGGGCCATCGGGTCTCTGTAGGTCAAGTACTTACTTCTCTGCTGGTTCCTACCAGTTCACCTCCTGGCTACCTCTATGGGTGTAGCTTCTAACTGCCATGGCTAATATATGCTGTGTCGTTACATAACCTCAGAGAAGTTACAACCCTGAGTTACTCACACACATCAATCAATCCACACCGAAGAAGAACCCACAACTTCAAGTCATTCAAAAACCCTGGACTCAAATATACGCCAAAGTTTGAAACCTTCCAACATCCCAACCACTTTCCACAATGTCCTATCTGGACCAATTCCTACCATATGCCACTGCCATGTTGAGTGACTATTTATACTATTAGTATTCCTTGCACTCTACTCTGAGTCCTATCACACTATGTAGTCTTTTTACAACTTGTATATATCTCTCTCATGTTGTCTTACGTACCATCCTACTATCTACCCAAGGTCCATTTCTTTCAAAACTGCTTGTTCATCTTTTGTAGCATAATATTTGCAAATTTGGTTAGGTGTAGCTGTTTATTTATTATCTTTCACTGTATGCTGCTACTGCTCCCTTTGTTTCTAAAAATCACTTAGATCTTATCCTATCATCCTCCCAGTCACTTAATTTACTTGTATAGGTTTTTAGTATTGGAGATGGGTTCTGTATTTTGCTTACTCCTTTCCCCCTCCTGCTATGTCTGTACCGCTGCATGCTGTATTTCCCTCTCCTAGTAGTCCCTCTTTATATTTTTCTTTTTATTTCTTTTCTGTGAGTAATACCCGATATCAAGTTTTTTTCTCTATCTTACAAGTCTTGTACCCATTAGGGTGGAAGTCCTGCCACACCATCTTTCTGTGTTTATACTTCATGTTTCCCTGCATCCGGGCTGCCTTCAAGAACCAATTCTATTCTCCTACTTTCTCAATCTATACTAAGTACTTATACTCATAGTACTCTATCTCAGACATGCTATTGTATACTACGGGTTCTTACACCTTTCATTATAATTCAGCAAGGTCAGCTTTAGCTAGCTTGAAATACATATAGCGAGTATGAGTAGTGTCCACTGGATGACCGATTGTAGTGTTCCACCCCTCTGACAGTTTCAAGGAAGGTGATCAGATTCGTGTGATCTCGATTCTTACCCATTCTTGGTTTATAGAGATTCCTCGGTAGAAGTAGCCACCTGTGAGTCCTGCATTTGCAAACCTTCCTGTCAGGCACTACGTTTTGTCATATTTTAAACAGCAGCCTTTTTGCTTGACCCAGTATAATAGTCTGTGATAGTACTGTCGTGTATCTATAATTTCTTTGACTACTTATTCCAATTCTCAATCTATTTCAGTAGGTGGAGGAGGTTGTCTTTTCTTTGCAGGAAATTGATTGCCTGCCTTAGATTTATCGAATAAGATCTGGAAGATATTGTATATAGCTATCTGAGTAGTAAGTCAAACTTATAAGTACAACTACCTACTTTTGTGGAAATCTTGAATGTTCCGATTATTGAATAATCCAGTTTTGTTGATAGTCTCGTGGTTCTTATATTGTAGAGTAATAACTAAGCCATATCTCCTGATTGTAAATTTGCAATAGGCTTTCAGTGCCAGTCATAATTTTCTTTTTGCTATAGTTCTGCCCTAACTATTTCTACTTATAATATTTCATAAAGGAGGACCCTTCCTTCACAATATATTATGTTACCTATTGTCACATGTGCAAACGCTTTGTGTTCAAGATCTTGCCTGTAATTCATATTGAAGGGTGTGCTTTTAATTGTTTCTTGTTTCTTGTTATTATAGGTAAACCCTGCTATTAGTAATAATTCACACTAGTTGTCCTGCTGATAGTGAACTATATATAGAGATGTTGTTCTTGTATATTATTGATCCTTACTGTTTGTCTATCTATTAGTGGGTTGAAAGCCATGCTCAGCCTGTGGTGGATTTGATGTTTTATCGTAGTTTCCATTCATACTTCCAATATAATAATAGATTTAGTGTCTATGATGTGATCCTTTGAGGGACTACATAGTCAAAAGATTTTTTCCACAAATCTAAAGGCAAACTGTCATGCCATTATATTCTTCCTGCAATGGATAAAATCAGACATTTTTGTCAGACCCTCTAGTGCTATGAGAATGGTAGTATAACTAACTGATTCTACTAAGTCTGTTAAAAACTATGTGGATATTGATTTCCATAGTTTTCCTGGTACTTCATTGGGTCACCAAAGTCCATATGACATGTAATGCATCACCCTTGTCCTTCCACTACTATTGTAGTTTTCAATATATCTTTCAACAGTTTCTTACAATTTTAACCAATAATATTTCCCATAGACCAGTTCAGTAGTTTTGGAAATTTCTCCATAGCTTTCCACTGGTAGGCTACAGTTTCATCATACCAGCTCAGTTTAGACCTCCATGTTATCTGGTGTCAATATTCTTCCATCATACAAGAGGTGGTTTTCCTTTTATTACTATAATCTCTGGACCAAGTTTTTTGTTTCCTTTTCTTCTTTCTCTAATGCTCTCCCAATTTTCTATATGTGCTTATCTTGATAGATTAGATCATACAAGGTTTCCAACATTTTGTCCTGTATCTTCACTGACTTCCTTGTGTTGATATACCTTTTTTTGCAATTACGATATATTGCATTTTGGTAATTATTTCAATCTTATTATTTTGTGAGCCATCACTCGCTAATCATGTTAGTGCATTGGGCTTTCCTCCTTCTTTGTAAGGCTAGAATTTAATTCTAAAGTTGGATTTTAAGCCTTTTCAGTATGGTATCGTGAAAAAATACTATCACATTTCATAGAAACGTCTTATAAGTTGTAATTAAAATATGATATCATTTTCATATATAATGGTGTTTGATAACACCTCCTTTTTACTATACTATTTTTCTTAATAAACAAAATCTTATAAGCTGTTGGAACGACCCAGCACACAGGAGCTATGGCAGTCGGAACCTACACATGTACAGGTAGCCGGGAGGCGAACTAGTAGGGACCGGCCGGCAAGTGAGTACTTGACCAACGGAGACCCGATGGCCCGGGCTCGGAGAATGAACAGAATTAGCTGGTCAGGTACAGAAGTAGCTGGGTACACCTTGGAGAGGTGTCAGCGTACTTAGGGACTTCGCAAGGGGCAGTTACTCAGCTAGGCCGGGCAAATGGAGACAGGTCAGAAATGTCTATCGCCAGCGACGGGATAGACAAGGTAACTGGGAAATGTTATCTGGTCCGCTAGACAGGGTCACCCTACTCTTGGTATCAGGTTACCCCACCATGGGGCTTGGGTTGCCCTGCCCAAACCCCTTAGTTACCCTGCCTTTCAATACGAAGTCTCTCACAGAGTGCGGGAAAAATGACAGGAATGTGTGTCACGCAAAGTCACGCATAATACTAGAATCAGGGGTTCAGGGAGATGCTATTGGGCGAGCTAGGCAGCTCCGAAGAAGCTGTAAATTGGAGACATTATTCCTATCATACCCCTCCGGCCACGCCTTAAGGCCCAGATGTCATGGGCAAATGGTTGCGTAGTTGTATGCAGTCTAGCAAAGCGGAACGTTTCGCAACCTGCTTGCAACACCGTATACATCGCTGCCATCCGGTCGACCATAGGCTGTTTCCAGGATATATAAGGGGGCATAGGACGGAAGGTGGGGTACCTCATCCAAGTTGTTTGGAGTAAAATGGACCAAAGCTGGCGGAGTTAATGGAAGGTAACTGTAGGGGTCCTGCAGGTAGTCCCGGGTGCTGCTGGAGAGGCTGTGAGAGTTCTACACCTACCAAGCCTGAAAATGTCCCCAACCTCATAGCCTCTGAAAGGGATGTGTAGAGACACTATAAGCATGATTCCTACCACAGGTAAGGTGGATCTGGGGTGGTGGTCATAGGTAGTGCCCATTGGACCTCTTCCGGATCACCGTCCCCTGCGGAAGACACCGGAAGCCAGAGAACTGTAAATAGTAGATAGATAAAATGCTTCTGGTAACTTCCAGGGCCAAGTAGGGATCAATGGAAATGTGAAAGGTGTCATAGATAGTCTAGTTCATGTGGTGTCTTGACTGTTAGCCACTGGCAAGGCACCGATGCGCAGAAGTTTGCACTCCGGCGGGTAAAATAGAAATGCACCGCAGAAACGATAACCGCATAAGGTGAATGCTCACTAGAGTGTGTCGACACATGCACGCCCGAAGGGTGTGCCAAGAGATGTGTCGGACCGCCCTTAGCTGAGAAGGGTGTGCTCGAATGGTTGGAGTAAACTGATACGGAAGTTTCTAACATGAGATAAAACCACCCGAAAGTCTATGCGAGAACTATCCTACCCCCACAATCAATCCTCTCGAGACCTCACTTTAGTGAAGCAACAGGCTTAACAATATTAAGTTTTACGGTTTACTTACTCTTACATTGGTGTGAACTTGTGGCGATAAGTTTGAAGTTGTTCAGTGCAGTCGCAACCTGGGGATCCATCTTCCTAGGAGTGCGCCTGTTACAGCTGTCTATAGTATAGCTATATAATATAAGTAGTTTCTATTGAGTTATCGCATATACAAACAAATTATAGTTCTTTGTTCTCTTTACAACAAAGGATCTATTTCTTTTTACAAATTGCTGTAGTAATATTCCTTTAAATTCATTGTGTATTGCTTAATTGAATACTTAGGACAAGTTTGTTTAATCTTTAACTAACCCACTAGTACAAGGTTAGTTATCAACTTTCAATGGGAGAAAGTATTTGGATATTCTCAAGGGAAAGGTTGTATATAGACTCTTTCTTCGAGCTTCTTCGGCAAGGTATGGTTCCTGCAGACCAAAACCTGCAACAAGCCGGACAAAAAGTGTTACATGGCTTGGTCACTTTAAATGCCGAGATATCATATAACGGGTCCTTATATAAGATATTAGGCCTTGATTTTACAGGCTGTAAATATTTTAAAACCCTTTCATAATATGATACATAAAAGGAAATAATATTTATATATATATAATTAATGATTTTATATAGTGTATAAAATATGAATAGATGAAAAGAAATACATTGAGGAAAAATATTATGAATTAATTATATTAATCTTGACTACTAACGCATTGATGACTTTAATATTTATGTTTTATTATATTCAGAAACTCCTTGGAGCCATATAGAATTTCCTCCCGATAAGCATTAAGAATTCGCTCTCCCTTCTTAGCATATTTCTAAATCTGTTGTGCGGAAATTACTTCTAAAGCTTCTGGAATTTGTTTATACAGTGATTTAATACTATACCCATAGTTGTTACATGTATAGTACTTTGCTAGCCCCCATACATATTCTATGAAATTTGTCTCGCAGTGAAACTTAGGATAAAACATTATCAGATCGTTTCGTGTCTCTATCTCTTCCTGTAGCTGCCATTTCTGATTATGGAAATCTGTTTCATTAGCAATAAGTGCACGAGCACAACAAGTACCCTCTTGGAGACATGTCTTTAGCCTTTTATTAGTACCTGGTTTCATACATTGTAAGCACAATCCACTTCTCCAAGGTTCACATTCCTATAATACCTTTTTCAATCCTTTAGCTACACCATTTTCATCTACCATATCCTGTGGCTGTGGAGTGAGTAGGTTAATTCCTCGCCTTCGCTTGCTTTGAGTACCACTTGGACGAAGGCTCATACTTTTAGCATGTAATGTTTTATCTGCAAAAGCTGAGTGGCTAGTAGAATTAATAAAAAGAAATAATCCTTCACAGCCTGGAAATGCACATTCAAAAAAGGGAATTAGAACCTCTAACACCTGGTTAACTAAGTCTTCACCCTTCCACCATAAATCCCCACCATATTCAACCCTTATTGTAGCTGAACATGGACTATAACTGAGATTAAGCTCTGCAGATAAGCCAAATGAGGGTAAGTCCTCAGGCTGTAGTGAACTTGGAGCCTCAAGTCTTCGTCCTGCAATTATAAAGTCTGATACCATAATACCTTTTCCTCTACTCTTCTTGCAAAGTGGAGATTCACCTTCCTTCATCCATGCATATCCTCGTTGATTATTGCAGTCAAATGTAGACTCATCATGTGTTACTAGTACAATTGGCCTCTGACCATTGAGTAATCCATCTGGAACAACCATGACAGGTTTTCCATCAAGATCTAACTCCTATTTTACCATGAACAGCTTGTGACAGTCAAGAGCATGAAGAAAGTCATTCTGCCCCTTGGCTACAATATCTTCCCACTCATGACCATCTCGATAAATACCTTTCTTTACTTCCTTCTACTTGTATCCTAATTTATTAAGCCACTCTGCTGCTGTCCGACCTTTTACAACATTCTGCACCTTGTAACCTAAATCTTTAGCAATTGGATTACTCTTAACCTGAATTTGGGGATTTAATAACACTTGCTCCACTACTTGTTCCATACCATTAGGTAATTTCCCAGTAGTCCAATATGTAGTAATTGCTGTGGCAAGAGACGGAGATGAGATTGCATCTCCAGCTCCTGCAATATATTTCTGAATAGCAAGTCTCACTTCTTTCTCATTTAAATAACATATAATACTTTCCTATTTGCACTTTTTCTGTAACAATACCTGTCATGATTTAATCTACTTATGCTTCTTAGCAAGAATTTGTAAGCCACCCAATGACCACTTGCTGAGACCGCTGCAACTAATGTTGTAATTGTCATATGTGGCATACACCAGGTCTTCTTGCTTAGTCCTAATTTCTGAAACCTCATCAACTCTAGAACTTGCATATGATGCTCCAAATCCAAACACCGAAGCTTACACTTCTTCGACTTTAGATAACACCTCCAATCCCGCATTCTTAAATCAATAATTATTACCTATTTACTTCAATCTTACCACTCTTTTGATAGGTTAATACTTACCATCTGTGAGAATTTCATATTTTACTATCTTTTTACTAGTTTTGACTAATCTTGGCCAACTATTATAACCCTCCCGAATCAAGAAACCTAAATTTCTTGATTCATAATCTGAGGACTCAGCCTCAAGATCCTCTTCTGCTTCAGGTATTTTTTATTAGCAAGTTATTCAACTAATATTGGATATAATTTAGCCACTTACCTGGATTTGCTACATGGCTAATGGCTATTTCTGCCTCCTGCCAGATTTGAAGTTTCCTTTTATACCTCCAAAGTGTCTGCCTTAACAGACTTTTGGATTGTAAGCAGCTCTCACCTGACTTACCACTTATCAGACTATTGTCCTCTATTACACCAGCTTCATTCTGATATCCTACCTTGTATTAATATCATTAGCCTTTTTGTTTTTCTTGTTTTCAATTCATGATAGATAGGAACTCACTACTTATATTAACAACTTCACTATCCTCTTCATCATGATCTTCAACTTCCTTGTCCATCCTCATAGTATGAGATTCACCTGGGTCTTACACCTTACATGGTGGGACCTGGATACAGCCAAACCATTTTCACAAAGAAGTATTTTTCTTCAAACGTCCTATCTATAGATAATACATTCAATTTAAGCTCTTTTAATATTAAAATAGACAAAGAAATATTACTTTCAGCATATATTGAAGGTAAAAATATGATATCTTTAGGAAAATACCAACGGCTATGATAATTTATTATTTTATTATTTTTTAGGCAGAGTTTAAGATTTTTCAGTACACTTAGGTTATAGATTTTATTCTGAATATCACATACTCTTGAGTGATCGCTTGGCACAAATACATGATTACTAAACATGGTAGTGCCCTAACTTGGCAAGAAAACTGTGGCTGTACATAACACATTTTCACTTTTACACTAAAAATGCCTGATTTCAATCATGTATTCACAACTACTCAGACATCTCAGGAGCTAATAAAAACCTCTACATTGTAGAAAAACATTGGGAAAATAATGTAAAGGTTTTTTTTAGTCTCCTGGGTTACTTGGGCTGGTGGAATAACAGTTTAAAAATGGCTAAACTTCTGGTGCAGGTTTTGCTCTGCAGGAACCATACCTTTAATACAGCTATAATATAATATTATATTATACAGTCTGGATCATCTGTTCCTCACTCTAGCTCCTGGTCTAGGGTGTTCATAACCCATCTATGCCTTTTGTATTTATGCTTAACTGAGGCTTGAAACTCAGGAGAAGTATACATAATTCCTTGACAAGATATGTTCATAATTCACTCTGCTCTTTATACGAATTTCTATATCAGGGAATTAGAGGCCAAGTCTATTGCCTTTGGAATCAGAGGTCTCAATGTCTGAATACTATATCCACAATTGTTGCATGTATATTGTTTAGCTACAATGCATATATATTCAATAAAATTGATCTCACAGGAAAACTTTAGATAAAAGAAAGCTGAATGGCCACATGCCTCAATCTCCTACTCCAGTGAACACTTTTGATTTTGAAAGTCCTTCTGATTAGCGAGGATTTCACTTACACAGTATTGGCCACCTCTAAAACATGACTTTTAAGGTTAATTCATTCCAGGCTCTCGACATTGAACTCAAAGTCCCTTTTATGATAAGCCTTTTTCTTGTAAAACCAACTTCAGTCCTTTCAGTTCACCACTGCTGTCTATCATACTTTCAGATTGGCTAGTAACTGGATCAATAACAGGACAGAGTTTGTTTTGTACTCCACTAGTGTGTAAGTTCATATTCTTTGCTTTTAAAGCATCAGCTATAAAGGCAGAATAACTTGTTGTATTGTTGAATAAAAAGAGCGCCTGGTAGCTGCGCAAGGCCAATACAAAAATTGTGATAGTGCACTTTATTACTTGCTTAACCAAGTTGCCTCCACTGTACCAATTATCTCCACTATATTCAATTCTCCTTGTCGGGAAATATGGACTATATTGAAGATCCATATCGCAATCAAGACCAAAATCAGGAAGTTTATTAATCCATATTGAATCTGATGCCTTTAGGTGACCACCAGCAGTCACAAAATGTGAAACCATTATTGCTTTCCCTCTTGATTTTTTATGAAGAGAAGGTTCTCCATCCTTCATCCATGCATAGTGCCTGCCATCATTTGAGTCAAAAGTTAACTTATCATACATCACTAATATTATCAGTCTTTGATTGCTGGGTAAGTTTTTTGGAAAGCTTGGATATAGGTTTCCCTCAAAATTCAGTTCCCATTGTACTATAAAGGGCTTCAATCTGTCCAATACTTGTAGAAAGATCTCTTACCGATATTGAAACACACCTAATCACTCATGACCATTCTTATAGATGCTTTTTCTTACCTCCTTGTACTTGTAACCAAGCTTCTACAACCACTTTGGTGCAGTTCGACTTCCTAATACTTTCTGAACACTACCTGATAGTAGCAGAGGTATCTGTATCCCTTGATTGACTTAAGTAGTATCTTGAGAAATACTGAACTGTCAATCTGTATCAGGTGATTCTCCTGTTATCTAATAGTATGTAATTACTGTGGCTAACTGATGTGATATTACTGTATCTTGAGCTACAGCTATAAATTCTTGTATAGCAAGCTGACTAGTCTCCTCCTTTAATCTGAAAAGAATTGCACTTTCTTTACCAGATTCTCTTAAAGATATTGCATGACTTTGAATCCACATTCTCATATCTTGTAGGATTTGACGTGCAACCCTTTGGCCTCTTTCACTCATTGCTGCAACAAGCTCTGCTGTTTCTATTCTTGGCTTCTTCCAGAATAGTTTTGTTAAGTCCTTCCTTTAGGATTTTATAAATTGCAAAACTTGTATATGATGTTTCAAATCTTGCCCTTTCAGTGGACACTTGTTAGATTTCATATACTTTTGTAAATCATCAATAGCTTTAAATTTAGATTGTTAGTCTAGGATTATCTCCACCAATTACATAAATTATTTCTATTTCCATTCTAGTACTATATTGAAAAATTACTTACTAAATAAAAGAATATCCAATTTTACTCTCTCTTGAGTCATTTTTGCTACTCTTGGCCAATCTTTTATACCTTAGTCTAGATAGGTCTGGAAAGGAACCACCTCAGTAGTATTAACAATAGCAGTTTCTAGAATATTTTAATATCTATTACTACAGGTTCTACATACTTGCAGTAGTGGAAAGTTCTTTATTTAATTAGAATAAACATACCATCACTATTATTTTCCCTACTTTGAACTCCAGCTAATCTATCCTACTCTTGCTTTCATTTTTGTCTGTATAAAGTCTATCTAGATGATTCCGCCTTCTTCCCTGCAGGCTCTGTAGTATTTATTATTATAAATTATTTCAAGATTTGAGACTTTAAGTAATACTATACCTGATCTTACTTCCTCAGTTAGAATAGGAGCTACAACCTTCTCAGTATGATCTATCACTTGGTCTTGTATAGCGAAAGCCAGTTTCTTTGGCTGACCACTCAGCTGTCCTACAGATCGACTAACAACTCTAGCTCTTTTGGAGGATAGCACCTGGTAGCTATTTAGATAACACTATTGTTTAAAAAAAGAACAACATTTTTAAAGAACAGAATAGCAGGTAAACTATTAGATTGTGAATGCTTTTGTCAAGTGTAGCAGAAAGAGTTTATAAGATTATTATACATTATTGTTCTTATATTATCTTATAGTATTCAGAATAGTAAGAATGATAATTAGAACAAGTAGATATTTTTTGAATAAAGATATAGGTATAGAGTATATATTGAATATGAAAGTAGGGTTTGAAGAAGAAAACCTACAATCGCAGTACCAAGGAATTATTACTCGGCATTTTACTATGTGGCTAATGTAACACGTTTTGCACTTCCATACCAAAAATGCAATATTTCAAATTCTGTTGCGTCAACAACCACACCTGTTATCAGGAAAAAAAAACCCAGGCAGTATTCTTGATCTGTTGGTCTTTAGTACCTGGTTTTTTTTTCCTGATAACAGGTGTGGTTGTTGATGCAACAGAATTTCAAAACTGTCCAATTTCTGGTGTATGTTTTGAAGGGCATGTACCATATATACTTTTAGAAATTTATGTTAAGCTACCAATTTGTATATAGTGGGAACATTTAGTAAAAGCAGTCACATGGATCAAAATAAAAGGTCATGCTTGAGGGTTATCTAATTTAAACCTATTATTCAGAGTGTGTTTTACTTACATATAACAGCCCTGAAAAATTGAGAAAGAATTGCCAAATACTATTATTTCTGAAAAATGACATTTTTTTTTATGATTGCGTGCCAAACAGGGCCTTCTATCTTTTTCATAATCAAGGTTACTATTTGGTGTAGTGGTGTGGTTGCCGGGGACCGTACGAGAACTTATTAGACACAACTGTACCCTTATTGACTTAACACTCATATGCAGGTCTCTTGCAGCCTCCTGCGGACCCGGTCCTCTCCAAAAACACTTCGACATTACGAGTACGCACAGTGGTTACGGTATGATACTTGGATTCAACCCCAACCCACTCAGACATCCCATGACTCCAAGTACCACGTGACCACCCACGCGAGGGCTTCTAGTTTGCCCGGTCCGCCTTGCTGACCCTGCATCGATTCCCTCAACTTTCCACCAACCACCCCCCGATATTACCCTTATCCTGCATTCACACGCTTTCCCTCTTCGGTCCCGCCTGATCCCCACACATCTGTTTTATTTGACATGCCTTGGACCAGCACCACATAGCATCCCGACCCAGACGGAGCGCCCGCCATGTCTCTCCTGCCCGAGCTTCTTCTCACAGTGCTCTTCGGAGCCCAGGCCAGCTTCACTCATCCCGGGATTATCCTTCCATCGAAGGAGTTACTAGGCGACTCGGAATTGAAAGCGATAATTAAGAGGACACAGAAGAGTCGGGATGCTAGGTGTGCTGACAGCCCATCCCTGGTTGTTAGGATATTAGTCGCAACAGCGACGTTTCTTTTGTCGGAGCTATGCTGGAGAGCCTACTGACTTTGCCCTCTTTTTCCTCTCCGCAGAGAGGTTTTAGGTTTCTCGCCTAGGATATGGGAAGCCTTAACGGAAACACTTCGAGCCGGGAACGATCAATTGACTGCTAATAAATATAACCTGGTTCCTCGGGTACGTGACCTAGTGATACTTGGGAGGAATCTTCTTGCCACAAAGGAAAAGGCTCAGAATTATGCTTCGTAAGATATCTTCTATAATCTCCATTTTGGAATGGAGCACCTCATTAATTTTTTTTGCTTCTACAGCGATGAAGGATTCGAAGCCGAGGTTCGAAGGCTACTTGATATATGCGTTGATAAAGCTAGCAAACCTATCGCGCCAAACATCGACAAGCAAACACATGAGACGGAAATGCACATCAAGGGAAACTGTATGCGCCGGTTCACTCATAAATTCCTAATTCCCTATCGGCACGCAATACTAGCAGACTAACATTAATATTTTAGACAAGAAAGTCATGATCACTACCCTTCAATTCCTAAACAATCTCATGAGCCAAAATGAAACCCGCAAGTTACACGTCTGGCTTCACATGTTTGGTACCCCGGCTGCGTCTGCTACTCCTAATCCGGCAGTGCCGACCAAGGGTTCGCAGAAATCTAATGGAAAGAATTCTCAGGCAAACAAGCCTTCACCCGGCTCTGGTGTAGGCATTGTTAGCCCAGGCGCGCCTAGCACGCGGCATTCACACAAGGAGACTGTAGCCAAGTGTAACTTTTTGTCTGCTGGCTTCAATGCTAAATATTACAAGCCTGGTTTTCTCACAGAAGTACCCCGGTTGCTCCAACCCGACGAGATTCAGCCTTTGCCAATGATGCTCCAGAATGGGGTAGTACCGTTGGAAGGAACAGATCATGCAATGCAAGCTGTTAGGTGTAAGTTGATGTTGGCCCAGGGCTATGGGCGCAGCTTGCTTCGTGAAATCCTTGTCTTTCTTGGAGCTTGGGAGGTTGACGAAGAGGACTTTTGCTTCAAAATGATGTGAGTCCCTTTGAGTTAAATCTTTTGGCTTTTAGGTAGCTAAAGGATGTTTAACAGGACGCAAGTCACCGAAGCTATACTTCTCAATGGCTTAATACCATACGCATATGAATCTTTCAGAGAGTAAATTCGCCCCGCAATACTGCTCTAGCATCTGCTAACTGTTTTTTTTTTTTTTTTTGCCAACGCAGTGAAAAAGATATTGTTACTCCAGCTCAGTCGGTGCTGCTGAAGCTCCTAGCATCCGTGTATCGACAGCCAGAAACCGGAAGAGACCACGGCACAAACTCCTCATCTTGTTCCTTCGGCACCCCCACCCCATCTGTATTATCGGAGTCACCAACCTCACCGGTCACAGACTTCGGAGAGGCCTTCGATCCCCCACCAATAATCGAAAGTTCGATACCAACCTTCTTCGCTGCAGTCCTTCGCAAGCAAGTCATACCCCCGACAATCCGAATCATCAAACTCCAGGGAGCTATTCGAGAAGGCAAGGCAAAAAAGGAGACCTTCGAATTGAGTCTGTGGGACTTGGATCGTATCTACGAGGGCCTCTATCAATTCTTCGAATTACTCATGCTGTTCTCGGAGGATGAGGAAGCGAAAAGGGTTTTAATATCCAGTGATAAGGGGATAGTCGGAGATCTAGTGGTATTCCTAAGGGAGTTAGATAAAGCTATCCCCCGTTGGGTAGCATCGAAATCAGTCCCGCAACCACCGTCGCCCTCGCCCCCATCTCCGCAAGAGAAGGAAATGGGAAGGGGAGGATCGGACAAGGCACTAAAAGTCAACGAAGCATACCGCGTGGAGCGACCATTCGACGTCTACCCGGGTGCTAAGGACGAAGAGGGCAGCGGTGACGAGAGTGAGGACGCGGATGACGAGGAGCCGAACGATGACAGGGGGCTCTCCGAACCGGAGGAGTTTACGTGGCCCCACATCAAAAGGTACCTCGTCATGCTGCTTAGTGGCTTCTCGTGGCAGAACGAGGCTGTGCAAGACCTTATTCGGGAGAAGGGAGGTTTACAAGCGGTACTGAATCAGTGTATGATTGACGATGACAATCCTTGTAAGTCCATTTTTTTGCCTTGAGCGCTCGGGGTCGGAGGAAATACTAATTCCTTACACAGATATCCGCGAACACGCAATCCTATGCATCCGAAACCTCCTAGAGAACAATCCGGAGAACCAGAAAGTAGTGAAAGCGCTCGAAGCTGTACAAGCCATTCCAAACGAGGTTCTTGATCGTCACGGATATGAGCATTACATTGACGACGCCGGCAAAGTGCAATTGAGGAAGGTAAAGGGGAAGGGAGTTTCTTCAAAATAGTTTCCACCCGAAAAAAAAAATTCCCTTTTTATTTATATTTACATAGTTAGTGTTTTGGCGGTGCACACCATTATAATTTACCTATAACGACGCTTTCCCTATCAGCGATAGGCGGTTAGTTATTAGATTGATATATATCATATCTATTCCCTGTGGTTTGGGTGCTCGACACGGAGCCGCTTTGTTGGGGTGGTATCCGACTCTGGGGAGAGCATGCAAGAGTAATGCAATTAGTGGGTGAAATTGAGGGGCGGAATAGCCATATATTTTTGGCGCCATAACTTTGAAGGGAACCGAGGAAGCAGGGGTTAATCTGTAACTCTCGAGCTATTATCTCATGCACCGCAATGGAATCTGGAGTGCGAGTGATGTTTTGTGAACCTTTCGTTCCTTTTGAGTACAAAGCATTGACAGACGGCTTGTCCCTTCTCACTCGTTCAAAAGGTTTCCTATTAGGCTACTTTGAGGAACATCTCGCAGCGGTAGGTGATATCTCTAAAAACCTCATCATCCCAAATCCGGCGTATTACGAGGCGGCAAGTGACCAGACCTCGGAAATGTGTGGTCAACCCTACCCTCGTGGTGCCATGGACTCTTGTGGTTTGGGTGTGAACAATCAAAACCAAAATGCCTGCATAATCCACGCAGGATGTGCTGCGAGGAAAGACTTTTTTGGTTGGATGTGAAAATTTTCTCTCTCTGGAGCGCAATATGCGTGTCCTTGGGGTACGGGCACTGTGTAGTGTACTAGCACTGTACTCGAGAAGAGCACTGACGGGTGGCATAGCTATTGGTGATTTCAAAAAGCTCAGCTTGCCTGCATCTTTGGGGTTCCGCGCGGCTGGCGGTATGAATCTGGGAGCCCATTCACCGAGTTTTTGCGGGTCTCGATCTTGATTAAAGGCAAATTTACCTCACCTGTAAGGCTAGTATTGTAGGGCATATATCATGCTTTGTCTGGTGCTCTGGATCGAGGGATGGTGGTTCAAGCCATTCCTTGAGGAATAGGGTTTATCAGTATGATATGATACAGTTCAGTATCATGCTTGTATCTCCTCCACTACAGTAGTGGATCGGATATGGTCTTGTGAGCAGGCTTGGCACGGCCCTCCTTTCATGATGCGGAGCAATACCGGTATAACCCTTCCGGATTTTGTTACTGAGCACAGCCATGATATTATGACGCCGTACCAATAGGTCATCGTGTTCTTTTATCTGGTTGCTCCTCTGTGTTCTCATCTCAGTAAGACTTCTACCGGTAGTCGTGCCAAGGTTCCCGCCACTTCGAAAGACGCTAAGCGACCTTCGAAGAAGGCGGCACTCCCAAGGAGTGCCGAACAGTTCAACGAAAGTAACAGTTCAACAATAGATTTAGTTCATATGAGGGGAAATATTAACAATAAAGCCAGCAATTTCACGAAACAAAAGCTCCCGACACCTGTTCACCCTATTCCTATCCTTGACCTCCTTCCTCATTTGTTTAGAAATTTCTTTTCAAAGTTTAATCACCTTGTTCTCTTCGTTTTTCTTCGCGCTATCAAGGGTCTGGTGGGCCTTCTGTAGAAGCTTTTCCGCACTTTCTTGCTCCTTTTGTGCCACTATTGCTCTGGCTTCATCGGCGTAGAGGACTCCACCCTTCTGGATCGAGCGATGGCTACGCTTCTGTCACGTTGCTTGTGCAAGTTCCGCAACTTGCGTATTTTGAAGGTTGTGTAAGGCGTGGGCACGACACTGTGCCTGGGCCAGGCTCCCTTTAATGTATCATTGGAGACTTTGATGTTTTGAAGGAGAAAGTTGATTGAGCTTTGAACAAAGGAAATCAGCCTGCCACTTAAGGGAGTGGACAGTCTGTGGTGTAGAAGGTGGTTGTTCTAACTCAGGGGAGTGAGTATGAGGAGTATTGGAAGCATGCACTAGTGGGTTAGTATCAGTAAAGGTTTGTAGCTTTTCAAGGATGATATCGGGGCTGAACAGTATCAAACCAGCTCAACTGAAAGCTGATAGAACTGTGGTCAGTTTGAAGGTTTCTATATGAATTGAATTGATCCCCCATAAGAAACTCTACCTTATCAAACTCGGAACAACTACTCTGCGTAGTACACTCCACTGCCTCAGCATGAAAATACTTACATGGTTTGAAAACTACTATGTCTAGTGGCTGTAAAAGATGAGTAGAATGGGGAGGAAGCCAAAAAATAGCAATCTTATAATTGTCACAAAAGTGTATAAAGTTCTGAGTGTAGTACAAATCTTGTCTATCTAAAAGAAGGAGATACCAGGCCCCAACCTGCTGGGGCACTGAACACCATTCAAAGTGATGAAGCCATTTCGTGGCCAATATATTATTGGAGTATCCTATTTCTGAAACTTCCCAGTACACCACTGGAGAGGTTAGTTTTGGTATACCAGTCTTTTATTTGGAGAATACCAGATACAATAATCCTCAGTGCAAGTATACCACTATCACCACTAATTATTTCAATAACTATAACCAGTTCTTGATTACTAGAACTTGCTAAGAAAAGTGTATGCTTAGCCTCTCTTGTAACAAACCAGTGATCTCTTCCAATTCTGATTCAAAAGCCAGTTTCATCAAAATTGTATATATCAACAGCAAAAATTCCCTTTTTTGCTACCTCATCATAATATCGTGAAAACCAGAGAAGAAGGTTATCAGAATGATGTACTATTTTGCAGTTAATATCTAGAGTCTTCTGCTTTCTGACATGATACTCTGGATATCTGTGGAGAAACTGACCAGTTGTCACAAACAGGAACACAGGTGAAATATTGATTACATCATGGAAGACTCAGAGCAGAATGTTTGGAGAACAGTGTTAGGCTAACCAGTAAGGCTTACCAGCAAGGCAGATTAGTTTGGGTTTTCAACTATAACTCATGGTTGAAGTCATAGGATCTCGCACGACTCACAATTGTGAGTCATTGATATGTTATGATTGGTTGACATACTTGAATAACTTGTAGTTGTGAGTCATATAATGTAATGACTATTACACATGACTTAGTTAGTGGTGAGTCATAGGTCTCATGCATGTGATGCACTTAGCACATATAACTATAGCAGGTGACTTGTGGGTCTGAGTCACAGGGTTAGGGTTAGGATAAAGAGCAAGCATAAAAGAGGTCTCCAGGACATAGGAGGTTGAGCTCTTCATGCTATTATCTGTATATCTCGTTACCTATAACTTTACTACTTTACCCTTTGCCTAAGTGTCTATGTTGCACTTACACTCTCATGAGTGA
Organism: Tuber magnatum; assembly: GCA_003182015.1. Classification (NCBI taxonomy): domain Eukaryota; kingdom Fungi; phylum Ascomycota; class Pezizomycetes; order Pezizales; family Tuberaceae; genus Tuber; species Tuber magnatum. The sequence continues at coordinate 87,437 of PYWC01000100.1, read as the reverse complement.
GTTATCAGATAGGAGTCTTAGGTGCTTGGCTCTCCAACTCAGAGAAAGAAGTCTAGTCTTGAATGTTTGAGGCTAAGGTATCAGCGCCTGTGTAAGTGAAGCGCTGACTAGTAGCAATTGTTACAAAGGTTCATATATAGCTTATGGTTGAAGCTGATGCCTCAGAACTAGAATAAGAGTAGGCAAGGATAGAATTTGAACAGGAACTAATTAGGCAATATCATGGAGGAATACCTATTTCATCAAGTCTGTTGAGGTATAGGCAAAGAGCTTTCTCTTGATCTGCTATTAATTTACAGTTTGGCAATAGCCAGTTATAACATGATTGCTGGCCTTTCTAGTGGCTTTGAAGATGCCCTTCAGGCAGCTTATATTTGCTGGCTACTACTGCGATATTTGGTGATTCCTCATCTGCAATCATTGCAATTACTTGCTTGATTTGTGCCTCTATCTCAGAATATAAATCGCTGGGCATGATGGGGTTGATAGTATACAAAAGAGTTGATATGGCCAGATGGATGATAATGAATTGGTAATTCCGTTGTTGAACCATTACTTTCATTGAACTGTGTGGCACTTCTTAGGAGTGCCACCTTCTTTGAAGGTCCCTTAGCATCTTTCCAAGTGGCAGGAACCTTAGCACAACTATATAGAACAGGTCATTTGTAGAACAAGTGCAGAAAAAAACTTCTCAGGTATTACAGCAACACCACCACATCAAGTGCTAAGGCCGGGTTATCCTAATACCAGTATATCTGTATTTAGAGAGAAATACTACAACTAGATAATTGTTTTTTTTTTTTCAATTATGTTTCGTAATAAAATGTTTTTTTATAAATGAAGGTAAAGTGAACATGTAGTAAAACTGTTGTTTCTATCTTGATAAATAGGTTTTAGAAACATATAATGTATAATATAAAGAAAATATAACTTTAATAGTTAATATGAAATAGATAAAGAACTGAAAATATAGTAAATAGCTTAATAGCAACTTGCAATAAAATAAAATAAAAAATATGAAAAAAGTTTAAGAAAATAAGATAAGATAAAATAAAATAAAAGATAAAAAAGTTGAACTGAATCAAGTAAATAGAAAAATTAAAAGAAAAAAGTAAAAAATAGTAAAATTCTAAACATATTTATTATTGAATTCAGTAGACTGACAGTTGTCTGCAGAATTATTATCAAGAAAAATAATTTTGTTATCCTTTAAGTCTTTTTCCATATTATAAATAGAACCAAGCTGATTGGTACTACAAGAGTTCTTTAATTTCCAGGTACAGTGTATAGAAACTCTTTGTAGTAAAAAAAGAGTAAGACTTTGCTTGAGTCTAAAGGATCATGAATAGCTTTAAGAAGTAGATGGATGAGTACTGGTAATAGCAATAAAATATAAGGAATGATTTCGAGATATAGAACCCATAGTTGTTGGCTGGATATTCAGAATATCTGAAACTCGATAGGTTGTCCTATTAGAAACAGAAAAGGAAGGTGTATCTTGATAGAGAGTTGATGCTATGGTACTAAGCTGTGATGAATACTGAATTTCACTAGTTGGATATGAAGTACCTAGTCGAGTTTGTTGACTTTTAGTATGGTAACTTGGTTGAAATTATTTAGCAGAGTATTATAGAAGGTAAGAGCTATTAAGTACTAACTGTGAATAGATATCAGTCCTGGTATCTGTGAGTGATAAATATCTCAGACTCCCAAGATCTGCCTCTATCTTGTTATCAAAACTATCTCCCATAGTTTGAATATAAACTGTAAATGTAATTTTAATTGACTTCATTATTTTGCAACTACACTGATTGATTGTAGTAGGATTGAAGAAGGATATAGTAGACTTTGGGTTTGCTACTAATCATAACATATCACTAATGGTTCCACTACCAGTAAGTTTATTAGCATTGAGTACAGTATTTCTACCTTTCCAATAGCCAACACAAATTGGCCTATAAGGATCAATTTCAAAGGACCTAATATTTGGATGTGATTTCCAAGTGGGATGAGCTTGAGCCTATTGTTGTAAATAATGTTACCAGTTAAAAATATGTTCCTATTTCATGAGTTGAATGATTATAGGTAGACTATGCAAAGTAGCATGATTGCTACCCTTTCAAAAGAAGAAGAATAACACTGACTTGTTTATTGGTTTTGTTAATAAGGTACAAATAGAGCTCAATGAATTAAATTTAGATCACATAACTATTTTGAGCTGTTCTCAACTAGGATCAATGTGTTCTCCATATTGTTGAACCTTCTCTGATGTCGTAAAAGTTTAGAGTTTATAATTAAGTGGAATTGTAGCTGAACTTGATGGAGAAAATGGTCAAGAGGTTTGAGTATCTAGAAATAAATATTAGTAGAGAATAAAAAATATAGTACGGAAAATTATTTTAATATAAAATCAAGGAACTAAATGACATAAGATCCTAGTAAATATAAACTGCAACTCGATGCTTACATCCAATATATGTATTTACATCCCCTTGCATAGAAAGAGCTTGAGTACAAGAACAGGCCTCAACTTGACAAGAAGGCATAACAGGAAGTGATTGTAGAAATCACTGAAAAATATAGAGAAAATAATAAAAAACAAATAGATAAATAAATATATAAAGATAATAAGATAAGTAAAGAAAAAGAGAATAGAAGATATAATGAAATGATAACTGATATAAAGTGTCAAAAAAGTAATTAGAAAGAGAAGTAAAAATGATAATTGAATAAGTGAAACATAGCCATCATCACTAGTTTTATTGATAAAGTTCCCTGCCATGGCCAGATCCTATATAGTTAGTTGCAAGTTAGTAGCATAAATACTGATTGTTGATTGACTTAAAATTGCTTTTTCATATAATGTATCATTAGTAATATTTTGATTAGTGACTAGTTCACCTAGACTTTCATCATTGATTAGTTTAATATTCAATATGTCAACTCTTAATTGCTTACAGTACTTCTCAATTTAATGATCTTGATGTATAGTAATCCCTGCTTTGGCTCCAGGTAGTGTATTAAATAAATTAATTGTACCTTCTATAACAAGATAGTCTAATGCTTCTTGTCATTAAAATAGATAAGTCTCCTTATGTTGTGTGTTGTCATATGATAACTCAGGCAGAAAACTACTATCCTGTAAAAACTGTTTATAAAGTATCATAGTTGCAGCAGGAAGATAAGTGTCTAAATCACAATCTGTAACTTCTAACTATAAAGCATTTAGAGTATTAATATTAATAGCTTCTTTGTAGTTATGTACACTATCAGGATAATGATAGAGTATAAAGAGTTGACCTGTTAAAAAATAGTGTACTTGAGTTTATTGAGTTTGTATACTGACTGAATTGTGAACTGCAATAAACTAGTGAATATGTGTTTGAATAATTTCTATATAATTAAACTGTAAACAAGATTCATTAATATCTCCACTATTAAGATAGCCATTACCTTCAGGTTCCACAAAGTATACTTTCCATTCCTGAGTTTGGCCTCCAGTTAACAGATTCCACTAATGCTCAATATATTAGTTTTTAGTTGATTTTCCACATAAATATGCCTTACAACATGGTAGGTTTGATTTATTAGCACATTGTAGTATAAGATATGACTGTGCTAAAAGAACAGTTTCTGTTCCTAGTTTAATTATATTAGTATAGTTAGCTGATATTTTATTCATATTTTTTTTAGAAAGAAATATATTTCCTTTATCAGATTATATAAGTTTTGGCATATGTAATGTAGTTTGCAGTAATCATAAATATTGTTGATTAACAGATACTACTATCTGATTAGATATACCAACATAACATCAAACAATATAGTGAGAGTAAGCATCAATTGCTCCATATATTTCAAATGAAAAGTGGGGAAGCTTATTATAACTATCAATAGAGAAAATACAATTTAGTCCTTTAAATGTAAATCCCTTTCCACTTCATGTAGTTGCAAAAGCTTTTGCTCTATTAGTAACTCTATCAGGATCAACCTTTCTCAATATGTCCTGAATTTGATGGCTATATATAAGAACTATTATTAATGAATTGTTTTTTTGTCTCACAATTAAATAATATATAAAAGTAGAGAATAGATATCAACTTACTGTAAAACAAATACTCTACTTAATCATATATTTATTAGAGTATATTCACAGCCACAATGAATAGCTTAACCTGAAATCAAGTTTTCTTATACAAGAGTTTCTGCTTGTAATACAGCGATAAGTCAGCTTTCAGATAGTGTTTGTAGTAAGAGTCTCAAGAATAAATAAAGTTGTAGATCACACAATTGAATTGGAGAAAAATTCTATCCATGTAGTGATAAACATTTTAGCATATTGCTAGATAAGAAATTTTGAGACTATAGTTCCTTTATCATATTAACCAGGTCCTGGTTCTCATATAATGTGAGTTGCTTTTTAGAAAAGCTCCATTTAGCAAAGTTTTCCTGATATGCTTGTAAACTATATTATTTAAATAAATTGTAAAATATTAAAAATTAATATGGGAATCTTGGATATATAAACAACTAATCTTGGATTAAAGTTATATTTTTCACTTATAAGGATCAAAATATTCTTTAATTGCATAACTTGTACCAAGTACATATTTTCAAGTATTGATTTTATTAGTTCTCTATTGTAGATTTTAGCCATGATTGATAAATAATTGAAAGTATAAATAGAAAGAATAGAGATAAAAGAAAGTATGTTGAATAAGAGAGTAACTTGAAGGTTGCAGTAATATGGAGAAAACTATTGATATACTATTTTCTAAGAAAATAGAAAATAGAGGATATTTATAAATAATATAAATAGATAAGTAAAAAATATATTGTAACTTGTTATATGCATGCAGATAGGTTTAAATAGATAGAGTATAAGAAAATGTTGTTATAATTATAAAAAGATTGAAATTGTCAATATAAAATTGGATATGAAAAATATAGGATACTATTTCCGTTCCTGTCCTTTTTTCCAATCAGAGTATTCTATATGAGTAAATAAATCAAGTGAATGCCTGATACCAGATAGAACTGAAGATATTTGGTATACTATTATACCACCTATAAACAACAAATATTCACTAGAATGTACTTCATAAATAACCTTAGACTGCCATAAAATTACCTAACTACCAGTGAATATACCCCATAGTACTATAGCATTATAACCAAGATGATAATTTTGCCAATCAATATGAATACCATAATGCATTATTTCAGATTGCATATTCTCATTTATTGCAATACCATGCCAGGTACCTGCTATGTGTTGAAAACCAGAAGGAAGATAATGGTCAACTGATGTAAATTTAACATACATCTCAGAATTAAGCATTCACAGGAAATTGGATAGATACTTAAAAGGAAGATTGTTCACATCTAACCAGTGTTGAGATAGTGGAAGATCATGTTTGTACTAACTGCTTTGCATTATTATTTTACTGTATTCAGCCTATTGTGCATAGTGTCAGTGCAGAAGGTTTCTATGTATATTTAGTAGGATAGAATGAGATTGGAAAGTTGATTGACTTGTCTTAAGTGTTGAAATATACTCTTGAGGTATTTGGAAACGATAAGTGAAGATAGTGTGGTTATGATCTTTGAGAGTATAGTGTTAGCTATTAGAATAGGAAGAAATAACAGTATAACTGTTCAGGTTTTCTTTCTTCTGAGAGGAAAGGATGTAGAATTTTGTAAGCTGTTTGAGATTGATATAGTTGACTTAACTGGTGAAGGTTTATAGATTTTATTATGTGGCTTGCCAGTTCTGAAGGTATCTTCTAATTCTATGATGAGAAGAACATGAAAATTAGTAGTTATTAAAAATATCAGATTGAAGAAGATGATCAAGACAATTATTTGTTTAATTGATTTGAGCTTGAAGAGAAGTAGAGAAGGAAGGACCAGAAAGAGCCTTTTTAAAAGAAAAGGAAACTGTTAGGATTTATTAATTGAAAGAGAGTTTTTAAAGTGATAATAGTTAAGCGAAGTTGTTTGTTGATAGAAGGAAGAAGAAAGATATTGTTTCTTAAACGAAGAGAAATAGTAAGAAGAGTGTGCTTATAAATTTATTAGTAATCAATTGATAATAAATAGCAAAAAGGCCTGCCACCCATCTACTCCTATAGTATATCAGAGGGATATTGAAAGATTTTCTAAAACTGCAATGTCCAGACAGTTTCAGAATTAAATAGAAAATCATTTTATCAAGTAACTTTTTGAAGCAGCTCAACTGCTCAACTACTCAAAATGACCTACTTGCCTAACACTTTAAAAACTTCAAATCTGTCAGAATTTGAACCAACAACCTAGTAGTAATAGGTAAGCAGCCAACTTACCTACTACCAACTAGATCATAGAAGCACAAGTACTAGATAAAAATATTCTATAATTCAATTCAATCAACTTGGCCATACAAGTACAGTTATACCATACCTCAGGCTTGCTAATCTGGATACCTTGCTGTCTAGTGAGGCACAGCATTGTCTAGACCATGTGAGCCCTCAGCAAGGCACGGCATTGTCTACCACTACTCATAATGCTGATATTCGGCACAACAAAGCAGCTTTAAACTCTTAGTGGCTCACACAGTCTAAGAATCTCTGTGGATTCTAAATTTCTTTACACAAAAAAAAGAAAAACCCTCATGGGCTATCCCACCTCAGTGTTCATTTTGCCTTGCTGTGGAGTTTTCTGGCCTCAGCACTTGGTGTGGTGCCCGTTGCCACCTGGGAAAGTTTTTTTCTGCACCTGTCCTACAAATGACCAGCCGTAGGTATGTCATAATGCAGTATCGTACCGGTACTCGTACTCTGCCCGGAATTTTCCTTTCCCCCCGATCGAAACAACCGGCACGCAAGCAAGCAGGCAGAGCACCGTCCACCCCCGGGCTCCTCCCATTGATCAATCCTTTTTCCTTATTCTGCATTTCTACTCCAAAGGCTTCGAGCCAATTTTTCAACGGATAACAATTTTTTTCTTTCATAAGAAAAAACAAAAAATATCCGGGTAAGATACCGTAGTCTTTTGACTATTTATATCTTGCCCCTGTTCTGTCTTGTCAGGTTAACAGGTAGTCCACTCGAGCATAGCTCCGAGCAAGCTCTTCCCAACACGACATTACAACCTCGGCCACCTTTCGCCCTCCTCCTATTTCGACCGTTACACGTCCGATTTCGCGCTCCCGTCATTTCCACTTCTGTATCACCTGCATCGATATTCTGTCTCTATCCATCCAGACCCCCCCCCCGGCATTCTTTGTCCTTGAGTCTGCCAGCGCGAGACAGGTCAACAAACGAGTTCCTACAAGATGACGGCAGCCGATAATGGGAATGCCGGCAATAGCAGCGGGAATGGCAATAACGGGAGTAGCAGTGGTAGCGGCGGTGGAGGTGGTAGCGGTAGCAGTGGCAATGTCGGCGGACACCGTGACGGTTTACGCAACTTGGTGGAAGGCCTCACGCTATCACCAGTCACCTCTCCTATTTCGCCCACATCCCCGTCATCGGCTCCACTTTTCAACCACCCTTCACAATCAATCTTTAATAATCCCGGCATCGGATCCCCCGCATCCCCTCTGTTAGCCGTTCCCTATAGCAACGCCGGTGCTCGACTCCACTCCTTCACCCCTCGACCTCGGAGTTATAGTGGTGGAGGTGGGAGTCCTTTGGCCATTGCGAGCTCGAGCGTTAAGGCAGCTGCTGTAGCTGGGGGTTCGAGCGGGAGCAGTACCCGTGGGACTGGTCCTGATCCTGCGGTGAAAGAGGTGGACGATCCAACAACCCCCGTGAATCATTTAGACAAGGCTGCTGCCCCGAATACCTTCTCGAGGCTCTTTGCGACGCCAACCCCGCAGACTACTTTTAGCCGGAGTGGGAGGAATTATAGTTATCGAGGTGGGAAACTGTTCAGCCCTAACTTGGCTCTCTCTTTTTTTTCCCCCTTCTCTCTCCGCAGCGGGGTTTAGCTAACGTGTGATCATAGGTTCTGATTCGGTCAAGTTGGAAGAGTTCCTCTACACCCGTGGTTTCTTGGAAGGGGCTTGCAGCGATGTCACCATCATCACTTTTGGCTCTCGATATTGTCTGCATCGACTTATCCTGGACCGATCGCCTTTCTTCTCATCATGTTTCAACGGCGGGCCTTGGCTGGAATCTACCTCGTCGGAGATCTCATTGTCTCCATCAGATCCTAATATCACTCAACATGCGTTCGAGCTTGCCTTAGGAAGGTTGTACGGTCATGTCGACAGAGCCGAGGAGGACCGTCACGCGCTCCCATTGTTGGCTGCGGCGAGCTATTTAGATCTCCAGGACCTCGCGGAGTCTTGTGCCAGCTCCTTGCTCAGAAACCTCAAAACAAGTAATATCTCTACCGTCGTTAGATTCGTCACAAACAGTTATTACGGTCCGCTCACAGACAGACTGATGGAGAGTGCTAAAGCTATGCTGTATCGGGATGGGCTGGAGATGAGTTTTGAGGAGTGGGAGGGGATTAGTGGCGAGGTTGCGGCCGAAATTATTGGTTATGATGGGTTTTACGTTCCTAGCGAGTGGTTGAGATACCGCTTTGTGAAGGAGATGATTGACTGGCGGATTTGCCATTCTTTCTCGTATAATCGTACAACTAATGAGGGATGTTCTTTGGATGACGAGGATTACGATGCAGATGGGGCATCGGCTTTCGACGACGAGGAGACCGACGTTAAGCCCTTGAGAGAGCTCTTGGAGAACGGCATCTACTATATCCATATGTCTTTCGAGGAGTTGCAAAAGATTGAGACTGACCGAGATGTTCTCGGAAGAAGGACGGTGACTCAGGACACTACCAGAGAAGCGCTCTGGAACCAGATGCGATTGAGGCAGAAGGTTATGAATGTTCCGCTGAATAGTCCTGATCTTGGCATTACCGAGACCGAGACCATACGCCAACCCACACCTCTGGGAAGGAAGAGTTCTCAGAGGTTGCCAACTCCAAGGTTTGGCGAGAAGCTGGGCGATTCGGGATCCGGACGGGTTACTCCCACGCGACAGGATGATGGAGATGATGGGCCCGATGGACCCGATACGCCAACTACTATACGCGGACGTCAGACTAAGCGTAAGTATTATATTCCTACCGAGGACACGACCACGGTTATCGGGGATTGTCAGGATACTCCTCAGCACCTTGTTGTCTCTCATCCAGCACATCGGACTTCTACTTCTAGGTCTTCTGAATGCCAGGCAGGCGCGGAACGGGCCGGGGGTGACGAAGATAGGGATTCGTCTACCCCGTTCGAAGAGTTGAGGTACTCTGAGTTTCCGCCATTCAGATTTTCGGCAGAGTTCAAGAGCGTTAGAAGTCTCAAAGAGAAGAAGAGAGTCTACTCAAAGACGGTGTTTTATGCTGGGAGTCACTGGAACATTTATATCCAGAAGGTCCGTAGTAAGAACCTTCAACTCGGTGTCTACCTCCACCGAGCCAAAGACAGGGAGACTGCAGGCGGGAGCCATGGTGGCTCATCCGCCTCGCGAGAGTCTGAAACTATTGGACAGGTTATTACCGTGGACGAAAAGATTGGCACTCTTGAGTTGCATACTCGCAACACGAATCATTCGACCGAGGGCCTTGGGGATGTGACTGTTACCACCGATGGAGATGTCACGACATCCACCTTTACAGACGGAAATGTGTCGGGGAGACCCGGCGCCAACACTAGCGCTGCTAGGTCTGCGGTGCCTCAACCTTCGTCCTCAGAGGTTGGTGTGCCGGCGGTTCCGTATTACGTTGATTCCAGGCCTATGATCCAGACGTACTTTAAGATCTTTAGTCCTAGTAGAAAAGGCAAAGTTTTGAGTATGTTTTCTTCCGGGCCGGATAGTTTTAATTTCTCGCAGAGCTGGGTATGTGACCTCTCCCTACTACTGCGATATGAGTACTAACAGTTTAATGCAGGGGTGGAAGAGCAGTAGTTTGATACTAGAAGAGGGGATGATTGGAGGGGATGTGGATAAGGACGCCAGACTGAGATTCATGGTTGTTCTCGGTATGTCCTTCCTCCTCCCAATATGTCGCACTCTTTCCCGAAGGAAGGTAGCTAACGAAACCTGCGAGATAGGTAATGTTTAAACTACGGGATTGTTTAGTTAATGTTGTACCGATTCTTACGAAACTGTAATTTTCTACGGATGTTTTGTTCTATCATACGTAGCTTTTGTTTTTTCTAATACAGGCTGGTGCATTTCTTGGCTTTTTAATGTCTGCTTTATTCTTCTTTCTCTATCTTAGGTTTTATTAGCACTGTAGTGACTATTTAGTTTTTATCACTTGACTTCGTTCCGTGTGGCCGGTAGACTAGCAGAAAGGTTGTGGGTGAAATTTAATCATTCTACGAAGTGGGGCAGAATGGATTAATTGCGGTACTTGAGGTGTGGTCCCAATTTGCTGATTCCCATGATGTGTATGATAGGAGGATAGAGAAAAATTGGCTATGGTAAATGCCGCCCAAGAAACCTGTTATTCGCACTCCCCATCACTCGGAGATGACACACCGGCCGCCCTCCAGCTTACATAAACCCTTACTGCGCCCCTCTTTTTGGCGGGGTTTAAATTCCTCTTGGCAGCAAAACCTTTGACTGACCATATCTTTCCTTTGAGTCAGACCTCGATCGACTCAATCCAACGTTGGAATATTTAAGCAGACAAATCGTCCTTCTAACCACAGTTTCCTAGCAACAGTGCCAAAATGTCCGAGCAACAACAACCCCCAGCATTGGCCGAAAATACTCCGAATCTACACCTCGACGAGGTTACTGGGGAAATGGTCTCCAAGTCGGAATTGAAGAAGAGGCAGAAGAAGAGAGAGAGCGATGCAAAGAAGGCTGAAAAAGCCGCTGCAACTGCAGTCGCTGCTCCTCGGGGAGGTGGCACTGCTGCGGCCCTAGCGGCAGGGACACAGCTGGACGAGGCGGAGCTTACGCCGAATGTTTGTCCTTCTTTCCCCCTATCTCCCCCCCTGTATATGGATGGGGCTGGTTGATTGATTTGTCCTTGCGTGAACAGCAATACTTCGAAATCCGCTCCCGCTCAATAAACCGTCTCCGCGAGACCAAGGCACCAAATCCTTACCCGCACAAGTTCCAGGTCAAGGACAAGCTCGAGGACATCATCAAGGCGCATAGTGGCACGCTAGCCAAGGGCGAGACAAGGCCCGAGGCAGAGGTCCGCGTGGCGGGACGCATCCACGGCCTGCGCTCTTCCGGTGCTCGTCTCCGCTTCTACGACCTCCGGGCAGAAGGCGTCAAGATCCAAGTGGTTGCTCAGGGTCAGGAGGCCGTTGGCGATTACCAAGCCCAGCACGAGCACCTCCACCGCGGTGACATCATTGGTATCGTCGGTTTCCCCGGGCGGACGAATCCGAAGAAGGCCGACAACCCCGGCGAATTCTCGATCTTTGCGAAGGAGGTTGTCTTGCTTTCGCCCTGCCTGCATATGCTCCCTACCGAGCACTTTGGTTTGAAGGACCAGGAGACCAGGTATAGGCAGAGGTACCTTGACCTGATTATGAATAACAGCACTAGGGATATTTTCGTGACGAGGAGTAAGATCATCTCCTACGTGCGTAGGTACTTTGACGAGAGGGATTTCGTGGAGGTGGAGACACCGATGATGAATGCCATCGCTGGAGGAGCTACTGCGAAGCCATTCATTACGCACCATAACGACCTGAATATGGACCTTTTCATGCGTGTTGCTCCGGAGTTGTACTTGAAGATGCTCGTCGTTGGAGGTCTGGAACGCGTCTATGAGATCGGCCGGCAATTCAGAAATGAAGGGATCGATCTCACGCACAATCCCGAGTTCACTACTTGCGAGTTTTACTGGGCGTATGCGGATATTAATGACCTTTTGGATATCACCGAGGAACTGGTCTCCGAGATGGTGAAGAGCATCACCGGCAGCTACAGGACCAAGCTCCACACCCAGGGTGGGGAAGTGTATGAGGTGAACTGGGAGCGCCCGTGGAAGAGAGTCGAAATGATGCCTGCTCTCGAGGCTGCTACGGGAAGGAAGTTCCCGCCGGGGGATCAATTACACACCAAGGAAACCAACGAATTCCTCAAAGAGGTCGCAAAGGCACACGGAATCGAGTGCGCCCCACCTCTCACCAATGCTCGCCTTCTCGACAAAGCAAGTACCCCCCTCCCTTTCGCCTTGTTCATTTGCTAACCCCATCAGATGGTTGGGGAATTCATCGAAGAAACCTGCATCAACCCCACCTTCATAACCAACCATCCACAAATGATGTCCCCGCTCGCCAAATACCACCGCTCGCAGCGAGGCCTTCGTCTGCAAGAAGGAGATTGTCAACGCGTACACTGAGCTTAACGACCCCTTCGACCAACGCCTCCGCTTCGAAGAGCAGGCGAACCNGCGGTACTTGAGGTGTGGTCCCAATTTGCTGATTCCCATGATGTGTATGATAGGAGGATAGAGAAAAATTGGCTATGGTAAATGCCGCCCAAGAAACCTGTTATTCGCACTCCCCATCACTCGGAGATGACACACCGGCCGCCCTCCAGCTTACATAAACCCTTACTGCGCCCCTCTTTTTGGCGGGGTTTAAATTCCTCTTGGCAGCAAAACCTTTGACTGACCATATCTTTCCTTTGAGTCAGACCTCGATCGACTCAATCCAACGTTGGAATATTTAAGCAGACAAATCGTCCTTCTAACCACAGTTTCCTAGCAACAGTGCCAAAATGTCCGAGCAACAACAACCCCCAGCATTGGCCGAAAATACTCCGAATCTACACCTCGACGAGGTTACTGGGGAAATGGTCTCCAAGTCGGAATTGAAGAAGAGGCAGAAGAAGAGAGAGAGCGATGCAAAGAAGGCTGAAAAAGCCGCTGCAACTGCAGTCGCTGCTCCTCGGGGAGGTGGCACTGCTGCGGCCCTAGCGGCAGGGACACAGCTGGACGAGGCGGAGCTTACGCCGAATGTTTGTCCTTCTTTCCCCCTATCTCCCCCCCTGTATATGGATGGGGCTGGTTGATTGATTTGTCCTTGCGTGAACAGCAATACTTCGAAATCCGCTCCCGCTCAATAAACCGTCTCCGCGAGACCAAGGCACCAAATCCTTACCCGCACAAGTTCCAGGTCAAGGACAAGCTCGAGGACATCATCAAGGCGCATAGTGGCACGCTAGCCAAGGGCGAGACAAGGCCCGAGGCAGAGGTCCGCGTGGCGGGACGCATCCACGGCCTGCGCTCTTCCGGTGCTCGTCTCCGCTTCTACGACCTCCGGGCAGAAGGCGTCAAGATCCAAGTGGTTGCTCAGGGTCAGGAGGCCGTTGGCGATTACCAAGCCCAGCACGAGCACCTCCACCGCGGTGACATCATTGGTATCGTCGGTTTCCCCGGGCGGACGAATCCGAAGAAGGCCGACAACCCCGGCGAATTCTCGATCTTTGCGAAGGAGGTTGTCTTGCTTTCGCCCTGCCTGCATATGCTCCCTACCGAGCACTTTGGTTTGAAGGACCAGGAGACCAGGTATAGGCAGAGGTACCTTGACCTGATTATGAATAACAGCACTAGGGATATTTTCGTGACGAGGAGTAAGATCATCTCCTACGTGCGTAGGTACTTTGACGAGAGGGATTTCGTGGAGGTGGAGACACCGATGATGAATGCCATCGCTGGAGGAGCTACTGCGAAGCCATTCATTACGCACCATAACGACCTGAATATGGACCTTTTCATGCGTGTTGCTCCGGAGTTGTACTTGAAGATGCTCGTCGTTGGAGGTCTGGAACGCGTCTATGAGATCGGCCGGCAATTCAGAAATGAAGGGATCGATCTCACGCACAATCCCGAGTTCACTACTTGCGAGTTTTACTGGGCGTATGCGGATATTAATGACCTTTTGGATATCACCGAGGAACTGGTCTCCGAGATGGTGAAGAGCATCACCGGCAGCTACAGGACCAAGCTCCACACCCAGGGTGGGGAAGTGTATGAGGTGAACTGGGAGCGCCCGTGGAAGAGAGTCGAAATGATGCCTGCTCTCGAGGCTGCTACGGGAAGGAAGTTCCCGCCGGGGGATCAATTACACACCAAGGAAACCAACGAATTCCTCAAAGAGGTCGCAAAGGCACACGGAATCGAGTGCGCCCCACCTCTCACCAATGCTCGCCTTCTCGACAAAGCAAGTACCCCCCTCCCTTTCGCCTTGTTCATTTGCTAACCCCATCAGATGGTTGGGGAATTCATCGAAGAAACCTGCATCAACCCCACCTTCATAACCAACCATCCACAAATGATGTCCCCGCTCGCCAAATACCACCGCTCGCAGCGAGGCCTTCGTCTGCAAGAAGGAGATTGTCAACGCGTACACTGAGCTTAACGACCCCTTCGACCAACGCCTCCGCTTCGAAGAGCAGGCGAACCAGAAGGACCAGGGCGATGACGAGGCCCAGCTCATTGATGAAAACTTCTGCACCAGCTTGGAGTACGGACTCCCACCTACTGGTGGGTGGGGGATGGGGATAGATCGGTTGGTCATGTACTTGACGGATAAGTACAGTATTAAGGAGGTTTTGGCCTTTCGTGAGTTTTACCTTCTACCTGGGATGGAGTTGGGGGCTAATGCTATTGATAGCATTTATGAAGGATGATCGCTCCGAGAAGAAGAGTGCCGCGGAGGTGGTCGGGATTCAGCCTGTTCCGTGAGTTTTCTTCTTCCCCTGCTTATTCCTTTGCACTCCTGATAGACTGGTCGGTTGTCGGAATGACTGACTCTTGCTGCTGCAGTGCCGAGAGCATTGGTGAACTACAATCGTAGATCTTTTTCTTCTTTTTCTTTCTTTTCTTTATCTGCTTCTCTTAGAGGTCGAGTGAGTGATTTTTTGTGATGTAAACTAAAATAAGACAAAACTGGATTTCGGTTTTTTTTTATATATTTGTTCTATCCATTTGAGCGGTATTCATTTCATTTTAATTGGTATGAATCGTAAAATTTTTGTGGGCGTGACATGGCCGAGTGGAATGTGGGGGTGTGCCTGAAGGGTAAATCTTATAAGAGGGTTTGAGTCATATAGTGTCGCGCACCGGATTCCCAGAGCGACACAGGATTGAGTGTTCGTACCGGGAATTTACTGCCTCTGTTCTATCTGCTACACGACGTTTTGAAAACCTAAAAATACACTGAGTGAGAAAGCCACATATACAAAATACCCCCATCCATCTGCCCATTCACTCCCCATCCCGCTTCACCTCACGACCTCCTCTTCCCCCCAATATTCTTCCCCCCCACCACCTCCAACCTCCTTCTCGCGGCTCTGACCGCAGCCCTGGGCAACCAAACCCTTGAAGCAAGCACGATAGCGCCCGTCAATAACGCCAAACTCCCCGCCTGATGGGTAGCCGCTAGATGCGTAGGGACCATGTACACCAGCGTCCCAACGCCCAACAAAACCTGCAAGATGGCCAAATGCATTACTCCGGCAATCCCCCTTCTCCCATTCTTCGTGAGCGCCCTGGCAACACCGGGGTTCAGTCTCGAGTAAGCGAACACCCCGGTAATGAAGAAAAAGGTGGATATGGCAAGACACCGGTGGTCGAATTGCACCGTCGTGGGGTTCTCCAGAATGTTGCGCCACCACAGGTCCGAGTGATCCCGTTGTCGGGCGTAGAACGGGTCCATGAGTTCCGTGAGCGGGGGGATGTACCCGTTGCCCATCTTTGGGAATTCGTTGTAGATAAGGCCCGCATCCAAGATGGCGGAGCGGGCGCAGCGCGGTGTTGGATAGCGTGTTGAATCGTTAATCGCGGCTTTCGGGTTCGGCAGCAAGAGGCGGTTCTCACGGAGCACGGACAGCCCGTTCCATAGCATTGCCGCGTACACCGCGAATGCGGCGCCCAGATGTGCCGTTAAGCGATATTGGCTGACGCGCGGGTGCGCCCCCGGCTGCTGAAACAGGTTGCCTTAAGGCCAGATTTTACCATCCACCACCCTATCCCGCCCTCCAGGGCTATTAGCCCGGATATGCCGCCCAGGCGAAGCGCCATGGCCCGGGTTACACGCCCCCGCGCGACGAAGTAGATTGCCGGTAGGACGAAGGAGAGGCCGATTATTCGCCCGAGAAGCCGGTGGGTCCATTCCATGCAGTAGATGAATTTGTATTCGTCCAGGCTCATGTTTGGGTTTAGGATGCGGTATTCGGGGGTGCTGCGGTATTTGCTAAAGTTGGATTCCCAGTCTTCGGGGGAGAGGGTGCCCGTTATTGGTTTCCATTCTGTTATGCTTAGGCTGGGGGGTTGTTAGTGAGGGGTGTTGGAAATTGTGGAATGCGGGTGCGGAGGGGATACCCGGACTCGGTCAGACGAGTAAGTCCGCCCAGGACTACTATGCCAAAGACTAGTCCCGCAGAGCCAAGCAGCCAGTAGCCCACTGTCGGGGAACTAATGTCCGGGAAGAATGGCTGAGGTTCGGTACCGGCTCTGAGGGTTTGAGAATTGCGGGCGAATGTGTTTGCTAAAGTGCCCAGTGGGGACGAGGGTTTTCCAGGATGGGTGGTGGTGGTGGTGGCCGTGTTACGGCTTGTATTGGCAAACGAGAAGTTCCGTACTCGCGGTAGAAGGGATGGGGAAGGCGGTTTCGACTTTCCCGTTGCCAGCAGGGATCGTGGTAATCGGAGTATGGTGGTGCGGGAGAGACATGCACGGTAGATGTTAGTTGAGATCCTCCGTGGGGTAACGCCCGCGAAAGACATTTCGCTTCTTGTTCGATCGCTCTTTGCGGGATCGGTATTCGAGATTGCTTTCCCTATGATAGTGCAGGGAGTGACAGTGTGGGAAGGATTTACTCGCTCGGCGGAAGGGGGGGACCCGCCGCATACCCTGTCCTCGCTGACCAATGGGGTGCGGTCGGCTCTCCACGCTTAAGAGCCGCAGCCGTCATGGATCATCACTTGCACTTGTTGATTCTCTAGTTTTCCCATGGGAGGGAAGGGGGCTTGTCATGTACTGTACAGTACGTGCACCGTGGGCGAGTCTGGAGCTACCCTGTGTGTAAAGCGCACCTAATGTACTAGTATGAGGGAGGAAATAGGAGGTTGATTGGATCCCCTCTCTGCGTTGCGGGCCAATTATCTATCTTACAAGAAGAAATCGCCCGGGATTCTCGGTGACCCTGCCCTGAATCCGGGGACCGCCGGTCGAAGGAGAAAGCGTAGTTTAAGATGCCGGTATTGATATCAAAATTCAAGCCTTTCCAAGACTCTTGGATAAATGCTTGTTCCAACCTGCTGCGCGGTGGCTGCAGCAATGGCTGCTGTGGTTGGGTCGCTTAGGATAGGTTCCGAGCGGCGTGGTAAGGTACTGCACTCGAGTACTGTACTTGTACAGAACGGCCCGAGAATAGTACTGATGTCCTGCTGTTGGAACGCCTCGTATGAAATTTTCTGTTTGATCCTGAGAAGGGGAGAAATTAATTGGTGGACCACCCGTAAATCTCGCTGTTAGGGGGCCGAAGGATCATTTTGTCGTGGCTTTCTCCTGATGCGATACTGTACAGTACAGTACAGTACGGTATACGGTATTGTCGCTCGGCGAACCGCTGATCATTGAGCATGCGACATTGCGCTGGCTTCCGACGGCTGCTGGCTGGCTCTACTTTGTCTCCACTTTTGACCGGAGTCAGCAATGCCACCTGCAGGGCGGTTGATCGGGGGCGGGGTTGGTTCTTTCCGGGGACCGGAACTAGACACCTGGAGTAGATTAATGGAAATCAATCAACGGACCATCACCTGGGCGAATTTTTTTCAGTCCGGTTGTTGGTCTTAACTTTGCCAGTAACTTACCGCTACTGTAGCCTTTTAGCTGTGGCAACTTTCCTAAAGACATGCCTCTCTGGCACGCCCCCTAGAGACACCTTCCGCTTCAATCCCACCCCTTTGCAGTCGGTTGAGGGTCAGCGGGCGGACTGAAACAACTTGATACGGGATACCATTCGTGGAATACCGGTCCTCTCCGACACCCGGAGCGCGTGTTTACTTTGGATTTCTGGGAGGTCGGGAGTGTGCTTGGTAGGAGTCCTTTGCAGCTAACCATGAGTAGGAAACGGGGATGATATACCAAAAATTGAGATCTCGCCCAGAGATACTGTGACTCCCGGAGCGAATGGGCCCTCGTGGGCCAGCCCGTGTGGCGAAGAGTGCGGGATTGGCAATCGACCCCCCTGCTATCAGAAGCACGAATCCTGTTCGCCCGTGAGGTCCCTGAGGGTCGAGAGTGCAAGGGATCGCTATCAGCCTTCCTCAACAGGCACTGTAGATGCGGGAGGTCCTTACCTTCCCACAGATGCACGGCACCGGTGCTCAAACAATATTATCCATTGCCCGATCTGCCAATAGCTGGCACACTCCGGTAGGATAAAATATCTACCTAGGTATTGGAGGCCTCCGATCAATCGGTACGACGACTCAAGCGGGAAGCGTGACAGCCAAGTAAGGTGGTTTGCGAGAATTTTGCCTTGCTTACTAGCTGTAATAATGAACCCCCCCTCACTCTTGTAGCGGCAGTGTCATACAAGGAGAAATTTTACCTCCCACCGCTGCTCAGCTAACGGTCGGGATAACCGCAGCGCCTTGTCTGGAACGCGGTGGCGGAGAATATACCTAATTGGAGGGCGGCCCCCGAATGGAAAGGCTGCGAAGCTCGACTTTCATTCATCCTCACATTTTCGCTGCAGCATCCCTCAGCTTGCTCTATCACGGCTGACTTTGGAAAGCGGAGATTTCTCCCCACTCCTTCCCTTTCCATTGCTTGCCGGTGGATGGGAGACTTTCGTTTTCCTGGCTTGGGAAATCTTTTTTTTTTTCCTCCAAAGTTCTGGTGAGGTCGGGTCTGGCAGGTTTCTTAGAGATCTTGGTATCATAATATCATATTATTATGGTCTCATAATATTATCATACCGGTATCGTATTGCGTCGGATGAACACGTTTCGCTGAGGGGTTGTAGGACTACGGTATCGCGCCCGTAGGTCTGATTAAACTGGGTCTCAATTGTGTTAGGTTAAACCCTGTTGAGCGGACCAATTTATGCAATGGCTCATTATTTCAGTCCGAGCCCCCTACATCCCACAGCCGAAACTCTACGAGTACTTTGATTGGGGCTCTCACCATGCCACACCAGTTATTCCCGGCGTGTTTGGTATGATATCATGGCCAAGAAGACAGGTATCCTACCAAGAGTGGCAGCTGAGAGCGTGAGAGCAGGCATAAGGTGGGCTTGCTGGTACAGGAATTTGGGGAGTGCAGGATATAATGAAGGCTAACTGTTCTTACAAGGGTGCTAGTATTAGGATACCCCATCCGAGTACTAGTGGGCGGGCCATGGGTAAGGAGGGTTGGGACTATAGTGTGGTGCTTTGACGATACAGGCAGGTCATGTCAGTATGCATCTGGTGTTTGGCGGCGGGGTGGCCACCGGAATTTTGAGACCGCGGGCTGTGGTGAGAGCGACACGGGGAAGGGGGGGGGGAACAGGAGGAGAATAGAGATTCCGAACTTGAAAACCATCACGGATTCTGATTTGCATGAATTTGTGAAGGTGGGTTAGTCGGGGCCATCGGGCAATGATGACGAGAGAATGGGAAGAGGCTGCACGCTCGAACTGGTACGATGAAGGGGGGGGGGGGAATGATCGGTTGGGTGAAGGAGGTAGGGGAGCCGGGCTGCGCACCACAGCTTACCGTGCAACCAATACTGGTTTTGATACAATGTTATACAAAAGCAGTAGAGGATCAACTGTATCTCTCAATCACCCTGCCAAACTACTAGGTCCGGAATCCCCCTTAAAACGGTGCGGGAAGCACACATTCTCTTATCAACAATGTGCCTGAAATGCGTTCGCAGGGGTGGGTGTATGAAGAAGGTGTGATGATAGATCCTGCGCGCTGCGGGGGCCCCGCTAGACATAAAAGGCCATGCGCATCCAACCTACCGTGGGCCAACCCCCCTCCCCTTCCTTGCGTCTCCTAGGGCCCGAGTAGCTGTCGTGGCAAGGCCACAACAACCACGACGAGAAACCCGGCAACCGATATGCCCGAGCCTTTGGTGGAGAAGATGGCTCAAAAGGCTGATGTGTTTGAGAATGAGAAAAGCCTGTACACAACGCCCCTCTCTGAAATCCTTCATCCTCGTAGAGGAATGCTAACACAGTAAAGCAGCGGAGAGCACGTGGCCGCCGCTGATGATGGAAACTTCGTGACTGAGGCGCCGTGGGGTGAGGAGGGTGAGGAGCCGAGGGAGGAGGAGTTGGCTACTCTGTGCCATATCGGTGATAAGATCCCATACAGCGCGTGGCTGGTAGCAGTTGTTGAATTGGCTGAGCGATTCACCTTCTACGGTTTGACCGGGCCATTCCAAAACTACATGCAAAATAGGCGAGACGATCCTCGCCTTCCTGGCGCGCTGGGACTCGGACAGTCGGCGGCTACTGGATTGCAGTACTTTTTCCTATTCTGTGAGTCTTTATACCGGGGGGGTGGGTATTCTCTTTGGAGGACAGTTTACTGATTGAGGGATGATAGGGTGTTACATTACACCGCTATTGGGTGCTATTGTTGCGGACGCCTGGCTCGGCCGTTATAATGCAATTGTGCTCTTTGCCCTTATTTATATATGTGGCCTCCTGGTGCTATTTGTCACTTCTCTCCCAGCTTCCCTTGATAGCGGCGCTGGTCTCGGCGGTCTGATCGGATGCATGATTATCATGGGTCTCGGGACTGGTGGTATCAAGTCCAATGTTTCCCCCTTGATCGCCGAACAGTACACTCGCACCAAGCCTGTCCTCAAGCTCCTCCCAAGTGGTGAGCGGGTAATTATCGATCCTAATGTCACTATCCAGAGTTTGTACAACATCTTCTATTGGTGTATCAACATTGGGTCTCTCTCCTCCATCGCCACGGTCTGGCTGGAACTAAAGTTCGACTTCTGGGCAGCGTACCTCCTCCCCTTCTGCTTTTTCTTCGTTGGTCTCTTCACCCTCATCGTCGGCCGCAAGAGCTATGTTGTCCGTCCCCCGAGCGGCTCGGTCCTTCTGGACGCGGGCAAAGCACTAGGCATCGCCGCACGCAACGGCTTCAGGATGGACGCCGCAATACCGCGATTCGGCGAACAATTCATCAATGAACTTAAGCGTGCGCTAATTGCTTGCCGCGTCTTCTGCTTCTACCCAATCTACTGGCTCCTCTACGGCCAGATGAACAGCAACTTCATCTCCATGGCCGGGACAATGGAAACCCACGGCCTG
This sequence comes from Tuber magnatum, assembly GCA_003182015.1. NCBI lineage: Eukaryota > Fungi > Ascomycota > Pezizomycetes > Pezizales > Tuberaceae > Tuber > Tuber magnatum. The sequence continues at coordinate 66,133 of PYWC01000100.1, read as the reverse complement.
CCGAACGATCTCCTATTCAACTTGAACCCCATCTCCATCATCGTCTTCATCCCCTGTCATGGAGCGCGGCGTGTACCCCGCTTCTCCGCAAGCTGAGAATCCCCATTCAAGCCCGATCACCAGGATCGCCTTCGGCTTCTTCCTGGCTGCTTCCTCGATGGCATACGCCGCGGGCATCCAACGATGGATCTACAACACGGGCCCCTGCTTTGACTTCCCGCTCTCTTGCCCAGCCTCGAAAGACGGCACACTCCCGAACAAACTGCACGTGGCAGCGCAAACACCGGCTTACGTGCTCATCGGCCTCAGCGAGATCTTCGCCTCCATCACGGGTCTCGAGTACGCCTTCACCAAGGCCCCGCCATCAATGAAGTCAGTCGTGATGGGAATCTTTCTTATGCAGAATGCCTTCGGCTACGCTATCGGAATCGCCATTTCCCCCACTAGCAAGAACCCGAACCTCGTCACCTTTTATGCTTGCCTTGCTGGTGTTACTGCTCTTGCTGGCGCTGCCTTCTGGTTCTGCTTCAGACATCATAACGCTTCCGAGGAGGAACTCAATAAGATGGATGCGAATAATGAAGAGTTCAGGCCCCGCCCCGCGACTGATGTTGAAACCGCAGTTGGGAGGCTGAAGAATAGGAGGCATTGACTGGGTGGCGTTGTGTAACGCTTGAGTTTTTCTTTCTTTCTCTCTTTTGTTTGGATGTCATGCAGGATGAAACGTTTTCAGTTATGATATATGATAGTTGAGAGATGGCCTGAGAGCCCTTTTTGAAACATGGTTGTGGCCGGTTGAAATGTGTTTGTGATACGTGTGTATCTGCATGGGATATCACTCGGTTCAGAATCCCAAAGGGCGTCGTTTGGCAATCAGTGCGGGAGGCCAATACTAGCCAAAATTGCGGGATTCCGAACGATTATATCTCCATGATATTATATATCTTGAAAAAAAATGGAGGAAAAAAAAATGAGAATCCATTAGCATGTCTGAAGTGTAATAATATAAATCTATCATATATATCTATCGGCCATGAAGACGATATTTCGGTGCAGTGTTTCTACCTACTTCTAAGGTAGTAAATTTAGGGCAGTTCGGGAGAGAAATACTTCAAGGTGATTTTGTTTATAGGGGTCAGGTGGAAGGGAGGGGGATCACTACCAGGACCGTTGATCCTACTGTTAGAGTGTCAATATTGGTGGATACGAATATTGAGGGTAGAAAAGAGAATTCCGGATTTTTTTTCTTTATTTTCCTTTGTCTTTTTGCTTGCGCTTTCCGAGTACATTGTCTTGACCAACTGCGATTGCCTAGAGGGAAAGCCCCCTCACCTTCGGGAGACCCCCCCAGCCCATCGTATTTACTCTTTGTGTCTCTCGCAGCAGAGGTGGTGGAGGTGTGGAACAGCCTTTGGCTGCGTCATCTTTTGATCTGGTGGGGAGGGGGATTCTGGGTGAGGGCCCTGGTATGGTTCTCGAGTATTCCGATTTTGGCGGGCGCTGGGCGGAGGTACAGTACAAACTGGTGCACGATAAATTCACGAAGGNCTATAGGATTCGTATTCAGCTGATTATGAGAAAAGCTCAAAAGGTGCCAGATGAATACCAATCTCTTATCCTTACTTGGATGACGGCCTCCTGAGCTCCAGGTAAACCGACCCGCAAATCCCCTCCCAAGTCACGTACGTTCCCTCCGCCCGTCCAACTTTCCTAAACCCAAACCTCTTCAGCAACCTCAAACACCTCTCATTCCTGGGGTCCACATCGGCCGTAGCCACCCGCGCCTCGCCCTCCCAGAGCAACTGCAAAAACCTCTCCAACGCCTCCGTCCCGTACCCCCGCCCCCACAGCCGCGGGTGCAGTAGGAAACCGATCTCGGTCCCGAAGCAGCCTATCTTGCCGATCACCTCGTCGGTCGGCTTGAGGAGGATTGCATAGTCGTGTGTGGCGGTGGCGGCGGATTCTGTTATCCAGGTGTGAGTTTCCGACAGGGTTGTGTGTGGCGGCGTGGACCAGTAGCGCGTCGCCTCGCGATCGGACAGCATCTCGTGGAAGGCTGGTACATCTGCCTGGGCCATTTGGCGGAAGCCGAGGCGGGCGGTTTCAAAGATGTACGAGTACATTGAGAAGGAGCCACCGGGGGTTTTCTTTTCTTTTCTTTTCTTTTCCTTTTTGAGGGGGTAGGGGTGGGGTTCTCCTTGGGGGTTTTTGGTAACTGTGGTATGATATAGAGGGATGGGGGTTTATGTAGTCTACCGTTGTCTGGTAGGGGTTTGGGGGGCTTGTCTGGTGTGGGAGGGAGTGAGTGAGTGAGTGAGTGAGTGGTTGGTGTGGGTGAATCATTCAGACTGGGTGGATGTGTTTTGCAAACCATGAGCGTGGTAATGGGATCGTTTGAACATAGATGGGCGTGTTAATAGAAGTTAGTGGGTGGCAACTGCTGGATATATTATAACTGGTCTACTATGGACTAGCAGTATTATAGTTACCCATGGGTATTGTGAACGGTGGGTTTCAAACTATAGAATTGGGCTCTATGTATGATATATAACAGACTGAATCACTCACTAACCCTCAATCGGTGTAAGGGTTAGGGTTAAGTGACATGCCCCAGATATGATACAGTGCTAGATCAGGGACGTTTCGCCCAATTTCCTTTTTGCGTCAAAAGCATTCATTTCTATCCCTCGTGAGAATCTGCCAAAATTTGATGCTATGTTGTCAAGCCTGCGGATAACATGCTTCAAAACTTTATAGAACTCTAGGAATAAAACGATTTTACGATTCTTATCCCCACAGAATTATGGATATACAATGGCGCGGATTGAGCTCACGACTTGCAATCGTATCACCTTGGACGAGAGTGACTTATGAATTTGTATGGAGCCCCATAGAAAAAAAAAGTCACATGGTAGCCACATACCTCTCACCAAGTGCGCATTCTCTCCACAGTTTTATGATATCTTAATGTCAAAATTTCGATTGTTCTCAAGACGGCAGTGCTGGGGGGGGGGGGGGGTCTTCTCGCCCAGAGTGTGGATTATTTTCGCCAAATTTGGTTCAGTGGCCCGCGCCGGACGGAACCTTCTGGTTGGCTACTCTTGCATAGACGCATTCTGCCCTCCTCCCGCACGGTACGCTGTACCCGCGGGAAAGGGAGCCTGCGTCTCTGACCGGGAGATTAGACTAGCCGATGCACGGATACCGCAAAAACTCGCCAAACTCGCTATGCAGTCAAGAATATTTGGAGCGGAATGCGACAGATCAGACATGCATTACTGCACACGATGACGTAAAATGACAACACATCGTGAGTCTACTGCAGTACGGTACTGGTACTGGTAGTGTTTGCTAGGGCTCTTGTGAATTCTCTGCCATTGGTATCCCTATATTGAAAGATCAAGTTTGAAAAAAAAAAAAAAAAAAAAAAACATCACTGGCAATGCCACTCCAACAACAATCGGTTGTATAATCATCACTTGTTGAGGACCTAAGCCAATGCCTCTGGTGGAGCTAAAAGTACCAATACTGAGCTCAATCCAGTGACTCTGCTGATCCTATTAATAGGCAAAAAAGCTTCAAGTACTTAAGTTCCTTCAAGATGGCCAAGTACCAGAAGTTGGATCAAATGTAGGGGGTTTACACATGCTATCTTCAAAAAGGCCCTTGTAGGATGAAGCTGCTACTCTATTCCAAATCCTACAAACAACAATTAGTGGATGGCTATGGGCCACTGGAAAGATTTTACATGTCTCGAAAGAAGGAAAGAAGGTGTATAAAAACTGGTATTTCTTGTCGATGGCCAGAGATAGAAGCAGTATTGCACTAAAGGTTTTTAGAAGAGAGAGAGGCAGGAAGAGCTGTACGCCATAGCTGGTTTTGAAGAAGGGCGACACAATTGTTTTATTCACTATATGGACCAGGAGGTGAATTCCATTCTGCCAGTGGGTTCCAAGGCAGAACTGCTTTCAGCTTTTCCAATGGCTGATTCTATAACTTCCTGCAATACTATAGGATTCGTATTCAGCTGATTATGAGAAAAGCTCAAAAGGTGCCAGATGAATACCAATCTCTTATCCTTACTTGGATGAGATTCAATTGAAGGAACTCACAACCCAAACCCAATCCATATCTTGATCTTATCCTATCTCCCAATCCATATAGCAAATTTCTCTTAAGTAATATTTGCAACCTAGATGAAATACCTCTCTATTTTGAATACCTGTCCAGCTGAACCTACAATCCCATTGGGTGGAAAAACAATTTGGATGAAAGAAATGCACTCAGGATGGGACAAATGTCAGGCCAGTTTGATACTTTGTATCTTTGCAGATGGAGTTGACCAGATCCCTCCTGTCATTATTTTCCATGGAACTGGTTAGTGATTGGGGCAAGAAAAAACAAAGTATGATCTCAGAGTGACTGTTTGCTTTAATCCTACAGCCTATAGTAATGAGGCACTGTTCTCTTCATACATTAGTGACTACCTAGTTCAGGCCCTGGGAGAATGGCCTTCTTTATTTGCTATGGATGTCAATAAGTTTCACAAAACCCCCGCAATCCTGTAGCAATTAAAGTCACATAATATTACACCATCTCTTATCCCACCAGACTTTATAGATCTTATTTAGCCACTCAATATCTCTGTGAACTGCCCATTCAAAGATATCTTGTGTGACTTTACTGAGCAAGAAATTCTCTGTCAAGAACAGAATGGCTTGGAAAAGTGGACATTAGGGGATTGCAGAATAGCAACAACTTAATGTGTAGGATTGGTATTGGCAGAGTTTGCAGGACAGGATTCAGGGGAAAAAATGATTCAGGATTTATTCTGGAGTGTTGGCCTTACCCTTCTGATCAATGGCTCTCATGACAGTCAGCTTTGGGCTAAAGGCTTCACAGCTGAAGAATTAGGAATCGGGGATTGGAGACACTATATGGTTTTGGGGAGAATAGAGACTTTTAGGATATTATCAATGAGACAGAGGATGAGAATAATCTTGTAGATTTCATTGATGGGAATGAATAGCAATACTCATGCTCTGTTTCCTCCCTTATGCTTGTCCTTCTAGTTCTCACCGCACAGTTTTAGATAAAACAATTTATATGCATGGCCGGTCACTCGCATATTCTTGGCTGCATGTGCATGCCTTAGCGCCGAAATCTTCTAGGCTGTATAGTGAGTTTGGCAAGTTTTTGCGGTACTCTTGTGTGGATTCTATGGTCGCTTCTGTACTCGTCGCTAGGTGTGAGAGACCTAGAATGGGGCCTTCCTCCTTTGAGGTTACAACGCTAGCACGATCTGGTCTAGGCTATAACGCATCATCCGTGGTGCGAAGGGTGTGGAAGGTATTGTAAATGGGTGCTGTTGGAATGCGCATACCCAGCACAAACCTGCCTAAACCATTATCCTTATGCAGCCGGGTTAGGTTTTGTCACTTTCTGTTTGCCATCCACAGTTTGCCATTAGTGCGAAGGTGGTTTTTTTTTTTATTGTATTGAGATCAGCACGTGTGGCTTAAAATTTCCGTTGTGGTCACTTTTTGTTTTTGTTTCGGCAATCCATTTTCCCCCTCTCATCCATTCCAAAGCATAGACGTGTGGGCCGTTTGTGTTGTTTTTGATAGTGGACGATCCGGGAATTTTGCCAACGGTCTCTTTTTTTACGCTGGGCTTAGGGCGATTCACCGAGAAGGTTCCGAAGACATGTCTTTCCTTTGTTATCGCGGGAGCGTTCAAGGGAATGGGGACATGCGTGGGGTCGGGAGGATATGTGCGGCATTCCGTGGAAGGATCGGAGTGGTTTTGATATGCTTGAAATGTGCTACTGACATTACCGTTGGCTTGGAAAGCGCCCCCGAGATGAAAACGGGGTTATATCCATACCCCCCCTTGCCTTACCCTCTGCCGCTACCCAACATCGGAGTCCCAAGCGATTCCTCTCTCTACCTCTGTGGCGTTACCACTTGCTCTGAGAGTCTAGACATGGGGGGAAAAAAAACAAATATGAAGCCCAAGCATTTCCGGGACTCGTGAAAAGTGACCCAAAAGCTGGCAGAAAGCCGGGGTATAGTGATAATTGGTTTCCGCTATGGATACAGTTTGATGAAGGACACTCTTGTCCGCCGCTGTTGTCTGGGCATGAGCTAAAGGTGGGAGCAGGAGGCTGTCCACGCGTTTCCGTTCTCATCGACGGAAGTTGATACGGAAAGTCTATTGACCGCGGAATTAACCCCCATTTTTGTGAATACTCATGCGACCCCGAGAAAAGCTCGGTGTGCAGTGCTCGGGGTACCCTGCCAGCGGTACATCTTCTCCAGCCCATCGGGTTAATTGTGCATGTGAAGCTCAAATTGGGTTTCTGCTTCCCACTCCGTAGGCTGTGTTTAATTAAACCCTCCCTGCTCTTATATCTCTGTTGGGATTTTAAAGTTTTTTTTTCTATGCTGGCCCGTCTACTGGTGTCTGGTGTGTATGCGGTAGATTGTGTCTTGCCATACGCTATGTAGGCTTAACGTTCGCGCCGAACATATGAGAACGATTATGTATAGGATCCCTGGGTACACATGGGTATGGGTAACTGCTTACGTACGTGTGGTGCCCAGCGTACGGGTTTGCATCTTGAGTTTGCTTTATTTTCTTGCCTTCTTCTCTCCCCTGAACAACACCCCAACAAGATCGATCCACTTCAGTTTTCTTCTCATCTGCTTGCTCCTTCTCTCACAGTCAATACGTGTTTCCTCTCTCCCCCTCTTTCTTTCTTTTCACTCTACTCTCTGTATACCAGATCAACCCTATTCTCTCTCTTTCGTCACTCACTCCTTCCGGTTCCGTAAAACCTCCGTAATAATCATTGACATCTCCCTTCGATCAGCCGTAATTTTCAACGGTTCAAATTCTGGGGTGTGGCGAGTGATTGGTTGTGATTAGGTGGCGGGTTAAAATAGAGGTTGGGTGGGGTCAGAGTGTGAGCATGAATAGGATTGAAATGGACAGGATTTGATGTTTGCTTTGGTTCTCTGTTTTATGTGGGCTGAATGGTTATTTCCCCCCACTTCACGACGACTTCTCTAGCAATGTCGGGCTAAGCTAGCCCTAACGCCCCCCCCGCGCGCTCCACCACTTGAACCGCGACCCCCGCACCCCCCAGTGCATTCGCCCACTCCCATCCGAGTCCCCGCACCCCCGGCTGCAGCCGCCTCGCCCCGCGTCCCACCAGCACAAGCCCCCGCGATGTCATAATGTGATAATATCATCCCGGAGGCTGCCAAGGGAACGAGAGTACCTTTCGTACTCGTACGGGACAGTACGTGACCCTATGATACTTCTTTGAATCCCCAAAGGCTTTGCAAGGCCTACTCGCTGATCGTGTTCCCAATCGTCTACCGTATGCCCCGCTTAGCGAGTGGTTTTGAGAGAAGGCATGAGCGGAGCGGCCGGGGGAAATTCCGTCTTGGAAGGCTATCCGTCACTCTTTCTGCACCTACGGTTGAAAGCTTCTACCTGCGTTCCATGATGCTAGGGCAAGGCACCGGTGCGAGATATCATCATGTGTCACTCGTGCTGGGTAGGAATATCCATGGTAGTAGTAGAGTTTATGAGAGGTGTTAGAGTACTAGGGTGCTATGGAGAATAAGTCCACCTTGTCAGTGTAAGAAGGATACGAGTTCTGGGAACATGAATTAACTTGATTGCTACACAAGACATAAGACCTTTGGGGCTGAATGCAACAGGGCATAGCCAACCGTACCTTGCAGCGCTTGAGTGCCTTACCGCCACTCAAACAGGAACTGTGACAACCAGAACGCGTAGTTGGTGAAAACGTTGTCATGCCATACTGTACTCGAGTACAGTAAGTACCTCCTCCCCTCTCCAATCCTTGGCGGTAGACTGGAGGTTTTCGTTTCCCTAAATTACTTTGCGAAAGGTTTTTGCACAAGAACTTGTGTATGCCAGTACCCCAGGCTAGCCGATCCAACCGCACGCACTCTGGGGTGTTCGTTCGGGTCCATCGGAGTTCAAGACCTGCGCGGTGCCCCAGGATAGTCCTTGGGAGGTGTACCTGCTACCGATGCTGTGGGCACAAGCAGGGGCACGGGTTCGGCAGGAAATTGATGGGGCGGTCACGAGGTTTCCGTGGGGTTCCACAAAAAGGACCCCGCTTTTCTTCGAACCACAGGAACTCCAGTACTCGCAGTCGGCCAACTCACCATCCGTCATCCTCAACCATCCTGAGCAGCAGAAAACAGAAAATGTCGCAGTCATTTAGTAATAACGTAAACTCTTTTAACACGACTATTGGAGATGACCGCTCTAATATCTTGCGCTGGCTATCACCCCTAAACCCCAAGTTACGGCATCAGGACATCCGAGTCCGCCGGGTCGAAAATGTGGGAGAATGGGTCTCGCAAACCGAGGAATTTAAAAGCTGGTACGCGGGTAGCGGGGGGTGTGGATCCGATAACGCAGTTTTGTTTTGCTACCGAGATCCGGGGGTTGGCAAGACATTTATTAGGTAACAAGGACGAAGCTCGAGGAATGGAGGAGGGAGGGTGAGTGCCGACAAGCTACGATGTTAGCTCACTGGTGGCAGACAACTTGTGTGATCGGGCTAGAGGACAAGATGTGGCCGTTGCGTGTTTTTACTTCGACTTCACCACCCGGAAGGAACAATCACGAACGGCTGTGCTGGGCGCCCTGCTCAAGCAGGTTGTGAGCGGGCTGGAAACAGTGCCACGTGAAATAGCACAAGCATATGAAGACCAGAAAAAGGTCATTGATGGACGGGGACCGCTACTGTCGGATATTGTGAAGATGCTGCAGAATACCACTTCCGGAAAGCGGACATTCATCTGCATCGATGCTATGGATGAATGTGTGCCGGGAGACTGCATCAAGCTTCTTGATTCCCTGAACCAAATCCTTCAAAAGTCCCCAGGTGTCCGAATATTTGTGACTGGGAGACCACACATTCAGGCAGAAATTGGGAACCGTCTTTCTGGAGGGGTAGTGGCTATACAGATCGCTCCTAGGAGAGCTGACATCATTAGATATCTTCATACTAGGCTAGCTGAGGACACAACCCCAGACGCGATGGACCGCAGTCTGGAGGCAGAAATCCTGAAGAAAATTCCTGAAGATATTTCCGAAATGTATGTAGAGACAGCGGCACTGGGGAACCTACCTCAGGTTATCCACTGACACATATATAATCAGATTCCTGCTAGTCTCGCTCAATATCGATGCGATCCTGCAAGAAACCACAATCCGTCGTAGGCGGCAAAGGCTCAGCGCAATGAGCGATAGCTTGGGATTAGGGGATGCCTACGATGCATCACTGGGTCGGATAAAGGGACAGGGTGGGGAGAAAGCGAGGCTTGGAATGGCCGTGTTGATGTGGACTACTCACTCGGAGAGGCCCCTAAAAGCCAATGAACTGTATCATGCCCTTGCAGTAGAAATAGGATCAGCGGATCTCAATGCCGACAATACCCCTTCAATAGGGACGTTGCTGGCCTGTTGCCAGGGACTTGTTGTCGTGGACAAGGAAGCATCCGCAATCCGGTTAATTCACCTGACTCTTCAAGAGCACCTCAGGTCTCATACCGGGCTTTTTGGTACAGCTCATGCGACAATGGCGGAAACCTGCTTAAGCTATCTGAATTCGCAGCAGGTCAAGGGGCTTTCGGCCAACCCCTCCCCCGATCCCCACAACACACCCTTTCTCGAATATTCTTCTTTATATTGGGGAGTCCACGCAAAAAGGGAGCTTTCCGATCGCGTAAAATTGCTTGCGCTGGGGCTGTTTGGCGACTACAGTAGTCATGTATCCGTTAAAACCCTTTTGAGAGCACAGAAATCGGCTCTTTTCGGCGCTGATTTCGATCAACCCTCCCCGTTCAGTGGCCTACACTGCGCATCCATCTTTGGGATAGTTGAGATTGTAGCTGGTTTGGTGGAGGTGGAAGGATGCGACATCAACCAAAAGGGCTTCACGGGCCAAACACCCCTCGCGTGGGCTGCCCGCAATGGGCACGAGGAAGTGGTGGAAATACTCCTCGGACTGGGCGACATCAACCCGGACGGACTAGACAACACGGGCCGAACACCGCTCAGTCGTGCTGCCCAGTGGGGCATGAGGTAGTAGTGAAAATGCTGCTCGAGCGGGATGACGTCAACCCCACCCGGGTCGATATTATAGGCAGAACCCACTGTGGTGGGCTGCTTGGGGTCTGCAGGAGGAAGTGGTGAAAATACTGCTCGGACGGGACGACGTCAATCCCAACAGGCCAGATATGTTTGGCCAAACGCCACTCTGGTGGGCTACTATCTTTCGCCATGCGGGGTTGATAGCGTTGCTGCATCCCGTAGCACTTGCCGCCATTGGGGTGACCTAAGGCTGAGAAAGCATCGCCCTCCTTACGGCTTTCGAATACCGATAACCTAATCGCTGCAACCGCTCCATAAGCACGTCTGTCGCCGCTATTGGCTCCCTCATCTCAACCCCCTCTAGCCTCCTCCCGCAGCTTAAATCGCCGCCTGGCGGTAGTTGTTGTCCCACCCTTCCTTCCGGAGTAGGCTGGCCACAGGAGCTTAGCCTAAATGTTTTCTTTTGGCAGCAGGAAGTCATATGCGATTGGAACGTGCATATCTATTTCGTATCCGTTCAAACCTCTATCGATTCAGTAGTGCAGTTGAGTCCGGACTTATCAATTTCTGCTTATTGTCCAGAGCTTGGCGTTGGTGTGGGGCTGTTTATGTTTGTACCGAGATGGAACAGTCGGGTTGACTTGTAATCCCAACCATAATACTTAGTAACTAGGTGGGTGCTTGGGAGAGAAAGAAGGGCTAATTTCAATATATTTTATACTCCAGAAACCAACAAAAAGTGATAAAAACGAATAAGTATATACTATCCAAAAGTATTTAGTTGTAAAATATATTAAGTACTATAACTATTATTAACTATTATCATACTAGAAACCAAGATACTCAATATACCAGTACTATACCCTATGTTGAGATTGCAATGGGCAGAAAAAATTGCCCCAATCATGAGCTACTGTAATATATTGAAAGCTACTTACAGGAAAACCAAGTACCCACTGCCTCACAAGTAGATTACAATATCCTACATATTAGAATAGTGATAGAAATATAAAAGATCATAATTTTACTTTATTCTTCCTCAAGTTTGGTATCTAAGTTTATAATATAGATACATGTAGACTATTCTACTAAGCACATGAGTCATAGAGGATAGACTCAGTAGACAAAGTAGTATAGACTTCCCATTAAGAGATTAATATAAACTAGCTATGAGTAGCTGTAAGTATAACTATAATTTAAAACTATTGCAATCAAAGCACAATTCATGAAATAAAGTGCAAAAAACAAAACAAAAGTAGAAATGAGAAGAAGTTACTTACTTGATATCTGCTCCCTCCATCTTGTTTCCTCTACCTAGTTGGTAAGTTTTCACTTTCTATAAAAGGTATCTTTACCTCTACCCTCCCCTTCCTCTCTCCAGAATCAAACCTAAGGAGCAAGGAACCACCTAGAGCAAGAATTACTACTAGAGGTTAGAAGAGTACTACTTTTCAACTTGCCTCCTCATAAAATACCTTGCTGTCTAGTTTTTAATTAGTGTCTTAGATTATAAGTGCTGCATTCCTATCCAATCATCTAGACAGTTGAAGTGCACTATTAAATCAAAATAGGACTTTATCCTCTCTGTATACCATAGTACAAAGTGAAGCTTTCAAGTAGATACTATCACTTAGTATACTTATGATATCAACCATGTTATTGGTTATCTTTTTAAGATCCTCTGAACTTGATAATATCTGGTGATTCCACGTCCTAAATATTTGATATAGTATAAATCAAATTAGCAATCTATTCTCTTAAATCTTAAATCTATCAGTCAATTTTATACCTGCTGTTATACTTTAAACTGTTATCATATTTCCACTCTCTCAGATCAGAAGAAACTATGCCCACCACCACCCCTGTAGAATTTAACTCAATAATTAGAAAACCACTGTAGGTAAGAATTGCAGCTAGAGAACTGAATAGATATAAATATAATCTCATTTGCCTCTTCAAGAATCTCATATTTTCTTAGAAAAAACTGTCTGGAATCTTAAGTACTAGAGCTGCAGTCTTACCCTATTATCTGAATGTTAGAGTGTACTGTTGACTTGAGCTAGGACTAAGTCCTTTCTGTATACTAGAGTCTGATACTAGTAATATCCTTAAAGTATCAACCATGCTATTGGTTACCTATCTGAGGTACTCTGGACTTGATAATATATAGTGATTCTGTATCAGAGATACCTGTGTTAATATAAAATCTCTTTTATAATCTATTATACCATATATAATACCAATCAAGTCAGTAATTATTCATTCAAGAATTAATTGAGGTAGTATATAAAGATATACCATACCATAAAGATATTGGAGTATTGTAATTTCTTCTGCTATTCAGAGTTCTGCAAGTATTAGCAAATCTAGGAATCAAAACTGTAGAGGAAAAAAGAGAATATGAAGAATTGTGCTTGATTGCTGAGGTTGATAGTTGTTAACAAGAAAGAGGAAAAAGGTGAGAGGGGGCTATCTTATATAGACTTGATAGCCAACAGGGTTGTCCCCTATAGCCTAAAAGCTGAAAATTCAGATTCAAATCAAAAATCTAATTAGGGTTTCAGGTCTTGAATCCAACTTAATGGTAAGTAATTATATAATAATATTATTATAATAATATCATACTAGGAATGCCATGAAATATCATGTTTGGGCAAATGAAATGTACAGTACATAGTTCATGCTTTCAGCATAAAAGAATTATTATAAAGGTAAAGTAGCAGTTCTTTCTGGAAAATGTTGACTGAGTCCACTGGTCATGTGACAGTGGATTTCACTTTTTTTTTTTTGCCACCTTTCACTATTATAGTAACTCTATTAAAGCAAACCTGAGAGACTAAAACGGGTGACAAACTATATGATTGAACATTGCCCAATATAGGATGGGGGATAATGAAATGGGGCTCAACGAACAATACACTAAAGATATCTTGGCGGACGGCGATTTTGTATGGTCTGTTCGCTGAGCCCCCGTGTTCGTTGTCCCCCCCCCTTCCATGTTATTTTAGGATTTCTTCTTGCTGTGGAACCTCTTTGTGTATTTGTTGTTACTTTACCTTTACCTTGCAATTCCGTTTTCCCCCTTCCCTCCCCTCTGACGCATTCACCTGAAGGTTGTTTAGATATGGAGGGAAATTATGAAGCGCGAGTATTGCCAACTGTCGTGAAAGGCGATGCAAAGGTTAGTTGTCTGCATAAGTATAGCGAATAGCGATTCGTCTCCACTAGGGACATGGTTAAATGAAGACCGCGCCTATACGCCATTATACCATTATGCCATTATACCCCCCGATGCGCCCTCAAAGGTGAGGCTAGGGAGCCGTCTACACTTTCCGGTCCTTGCATCAAGCGAAATTAACACACCAAATTTTTACTCCTGAAATTAAAATCCCATTCCACGTGTACCGGTATCCTACCCCAACCTGTCAAGAGTGGTCGAACCTCCCCAGGGAACTGTACAATGTCGGCTTGACGGTCGGTCGGGAGCGATCCTCCACCCTCCGCTCCTCTCCGTTTTCCCTCCAAAATTTATATATTTCCTTCTCAGAGAATTCTGTCCTACTCCAGGGTCCGGCGTCACGAATCCATATAGTCTCCCCGGGCAGCACATGTGGAGGATTGTGTGCGGGAGGATGCTACCCAGGAGGAGCAAAGTTGGGTCCATGAGATTATTTTGCGCAGTACCGGGGGTTGATTTTGTCTTTAAAAATCTGAATTGGGTTCCCTTCACCGTGCGCCACGTGTAAACCTTATCCAATCTTTCTTTGCCTGCCTGGATAACGGCGCCTTGTGGATATATATTGGTCGCCGTATTGTATAGTGCTATATTATGACATCGTATTGCATCCCAAGCTGCACCGACTTATCATACCAGTCAGGGCGCACCGTAATTTCAGCGAGTGATTGGTTGTGATTGGATGGGTCGGTGGTGGGTTAAAAGTAGAGTTCGGATGACTTGGTCCGAGTCAGGCACTGGGCTTCTCGTGAGACGTTTATCCCGCGAGGTCGGGGTATCGTGGGCAGGGCTATTTCGCTGGGCTGGCACGCAACATACGATATTTTGAAGGGGCCGCTTGGGACTCTTCTCCCAATGCGCGGATGGGGATTGGGTTATCATAAAAGGGGGATGGCATGAAGTTTATTTTGAACAGCTCTCTGCTCTAGGTGTGCTAAGTTATCGTTTTTCCCCACCTTACGACAACCTACCCAACAATACTAGGCCCAGCTAAACCGAACACTTCTAACCTCCACCACCGCCACACCCACGACTTAGTGTCCACAAGCGGCTAGTCCGGCCAGGCCTTGGGCTTGACCGGGCCATGGACCGCATTCCGACCTCTGAGGCGCATCCGGCCGGGCCCGGCTGGACTGTAGTGTTGTTTCTATCTTGATTGATTTTCAGGAAAAACGAGAAGTCCACCCCTATTTATACGGTCCAGAACCAGCCACTAACTTACGTATGTCATACCTACTAGTTTGCCTCTCCACGTGATCCCTCCACCATACGGTATATGGAAGGTTGCTCCAACATGTAGAATTTCTCAGGTCCCGAGTGATTAAGCATGATTGCTCCCATCTCAGGCAGCTTTCGGGGCATGTGTATATGTTCTATCCCGCTGGGAAAAAGATTTTCAGCCGGCCAATAGGACATCATGCTGGCCGAGTAGGTCACTTTCTAAATGGTGCGTCTGGCTGGAAAAGTAATATTCGGGCAATCCCGGTTGGCGTTCGAAGGGCGAATGATGTTTGATGATGCTGAAGATGCGCGTCTGGAGACGTGCGCGGGTGGGTGGAGAAGTAAAAATAAACATACATACACGATCGGGAATGGATGCCTTTTCTTTCCACCCCCTTCGGATTGTTGTAGCGTAACGTACAGTGCTCACTATCCCTCGGTTGCGGTCCATTGCCTGAACCTACCACAGCGAACTGTGATAGAAAAGAAATGCTTGATCCGGCAGGTGCAAGTGCGCAGTTGAGGTGAGGACTGTCGAGTAAGAGTGGTTGCCGCTGTGGTGACCGAAAGACAGGTGGGAGACGTTATACTGATGGTAGAAATACGGGTGAAGGTGTGGTAAAGGGTTGGCAGGGCGAGTGGTGGTGGAAAGATGTGTGGGAGGCTGGTCATGAAACATCGCTTAGTTAAGTGCGGATCTAAAATATAGCAGAACCTCTCTTGATAACCCAGTAGGTTATGACACACCGGGTACCGTACCTGACGGTTTACTTGCTGTCCTGATTTAATGTTTTCCTGCGCCGAAGGCAGTGCTGGCGTTATCAAGCTTGAAAAATCTGTCAGCTTGCCAGCGCTCAATCTCTTGCGGGTGATATTTCTTTTAGCTACATGATAGGAGTTCAGTTTGGCTCATTATGAGGGGTAAAGCCCACGATCAAAAGAAGGAAGACAGGCGGTTAGAAACTCCACTTTTATGACCTTTTTAAAATCAGTAGTAAAGTTCACTAGATGATAGGGAGAGATTTTATACCAAGATATGTGTATTTTGGCCTAGTGGGGTCCAACAGGACCTGGCGAGGAATTTGTTGAAAAGCAGAAGTGTATGAGATACTGGTATCATCCCAGGTCCCCCAGGGACATCGTACACATGTGGATATCATGGCTTAAGACTTCTCCACTTGCCCACAATAAAACTCTAGCAGAATCTTGATAAAAAACGAATAGGGGTACTTCTAATTAGAGTTTACCGTGTTATTATATCTCCTTCACAAATTGTACAATCGGGTGATCGCAAATTGGGGTTCGGTGTTTTCCCACCAGCACCGCTACTGGGCCTGGGAATCTCATTCCATGGAATCGCTTGTGTAGAGGAGCTTGGAAATCCGGTTCAAGTCACCGGAATTTGCATAGAAACTCACAAGAAAAGGGACAGTACTCATTTTTTATTCTTAAAGTTCCCCATTCTAGATGTTTTTTTTTTGCGGGCTCCGAAAATGCTGCTATTGTCCTCAGATCTTGCCATGCTCATCATAGTGGCCAAATGTTTCACTGGATGAAGGGTATCTGCAACTGAATAACCCGCAGCCCAAGGATCAGATCCGTAACCAAAATACCTATGCTCCTCGAGTATATGATCGAGTTTTGGGTTTTGTCTCGTTGCCTGAGGCATGGCACCCACCACCTAGAGGATGGCCACTGGTCAGCCGCTTAGATATATCGAATTTGCGGAAAGATTGGCTGGCCGTTTTCAGGAGTCTTCAGATATTTGCAGGTACCTCCAGATATCAATGCTGCTGCTTCCCATGGGCAAAATATTTACGGACGGCATGGCATTTGGCAAAAGCCGGGCCGGCAAAGCCCAGGTCAGTCCCACTTTGACTTGACCTGGCTGGACTGTACATCTACGGGATATCCTCGGGCCAGCCTGGCCGCTGGCGAGCAATACCGGTATCGTAATTTCCTCGTCTCTCTCGATCTCTCCCCCGTCCGACCCCTAACAGGGTTAACTCTCCCTTACGTAATTTTGGTCCATAGGGCATGATAACCCCCCGTGCCGTAATCAATGGGATAGGTCTGCCGGCCTGTTGTAGAGTGTGTGTGCTCCGCTGCTGCGGCACGGGGCTTTACCCTGCGGACATTTCTGTTGGGTATGATATCATAATATTATCATAGATAAATTTAGCTTGGCGTAGACTACAACATTTCCCCTATAAGAGGCCGGTTTCCCCTTAGCTAAACACGAGCGGCAACCACTACCCGACAAACAGATAGACATCACCCTCGCTCTGTCTCACTTAGGTCTTGCTTCTTCACTTTTTCTTCCCTCATTCACCCTCGTGTTACACAGCTGTCGGTCCAGTTTGTCATTCCGCATCCTATTCTCCTGTTTATCACGGGTCACAGTTTAACTATTATAACCAGCCGCAGCCCGGTCAACACACTGAGTCCCCGAAGAAGGAGGTAGAGAAGATTTCCACACCGGTATCCTATGCAGCAAAAAGACAAAAATGTCTCCATTATTCAGTAATAATATCGACTCTTTTGGCACGACCACCGAAGACGACCGCTCTAATATCCTAGCCTGGCTATCCCCGCTAAATCCGAGGCTACTGCACCAGGACATTCGAGGCCGCCGAGTGGGAAATGTAGGGGAATGGCTCTCAAAAACGGAGGAATTTAGAAGCTGGTGCGCGGGTGGTGGGGAAGGTGAATCCGATAACGCAGTTTTGCTCTGCTACGGGGATCCGGGGGTTGGCAAAACGTTCATTAGGTAACAACAATGAAACCCGAAGAATGGAGGAAAGGGGCAAGTGCTGACAAACCGCAATGTTAGCTCATTGGTGGTGGATAACTTGTGTGATCAGGCCGAAGGACGAGATGTCGCCGTTGCATGCTTTTACTTCGACCTCGCCGCGCAAAAGGAGCAGTCGCCAACGGGTGTGCTGGGCGCCCTACTCGGACAGGTTGTGAGCGGGCTGGAAGCAGTACCGTCGGAAATAGTGCAAGCCTATGCATCCCAGAAAATCTACCTTGATGGCCGGAGACCGCCGCTTTCCGATATCGTGAAGATGCTGCAGACCACTACTTCCAAAAAGTGCACATTCATCTGCATTGACGCTCTGGATGAATGCGGGGCAGGAGATCGTGTCAAACT
Source organism: Tuber magnatum (assembly GCA_003182015.1). Taxonomy (NCBI): domain Eukaryota; kingdom Fungi; phylum Ascomycota; class Pezizomycetes; order Pezizales; family Tuberaceae; genus Tuber; species Tuber magnatum. The sequence continues at coordinate 48,374 of PYWC01000100.1, read as the reverse complement.
CCTTTATTCGCTAAACCAAATCCTCCAAAAGTCTCCAGGTACCCGAATATTCGTGACTGGGAGACCGCACATTCAGGATGAAATCAGGAAGTATCTTTTTGGAAGGGTAACAACTATACAGATCACTCCTAGGAGAGCTAAGGTCATCAGATATCTTCATACTAGGCTCGCTGACGACACAACCCCGGATGCGATGGATAATACTCTGGAGGCAGACATCCTGAAGAAAATTCCTGAAGACATATCAGAAACGTACGTAGAAACAGCGGCGCTGGGGGAGCTACCTCAAATTATCCACTAACAGATGCATATTTAGATTCCTACTGGTCTCACTGAGCGCTGATGCGATCTTGAAAGAAACCACAACCCATCGCAGGCGACAAAAGCTCAGGGCGATGGCGAATGGCTGGGGGTTGGAGGAAGCTTATGGCGCAACACTGGGTCGGATAAAGGAACAAGGTGGGGAAAAATCGAGGCTTGGAATGGCCGCATTGATGTGGATCTCTCACTCGGAGCGGCCACTAAAGCCTGACGAACTGTGCCGGGCCTTAACAGTCGAAATTGGGTCGGCGAATCCCAGTGCCGACAATGTCCCTTCCATAGCGGTATTGCTCGCCTGTTGTCAAGGACTTGTTGTTGTAGACAAGCTGGCATCCGCAATTCGGCTAATCCATTTGACTCTTCAAGAGTACCTCCGTGCTCACCCCGAGATTTTTGGCACATCCCATTCGACAATGGCGGAAACCTGCTTAAATTATCTGAATTCGCAGCAAGTCAGGGCTCTTTCGGCCAGCACCCCTCCCGATCTCCAATCCATGCCCTTTCTCGAATATTCGTCTCTATATTGGGGAGCTCACGCAAAAAGGGGCCTCTCGGATAGCGCGAAATCGCTTGCACTAAAGCTATTTGACGACTACGATAACCACGCATCAATCAAAATACTCTTGAAAGCACAGAAATGGTATTTTTACTATCTTGACTCCCACCAAATTTCCGTGTTCAGTGGTCTACACTGTGCATCCATCTTCGGGATAGCCGAGATTGTAGCTGTTTTGATAGAAGCAGAAAGTTGCGATATCAATCAAAAAGACTTCGCGGGTCAAACACCTCCTATGGGCAGCTTGGAATGGACACGAGGAGGTGGTGAAAATACCCCTTGGAAGGGACGAAGTCAGCCCCGACAGGCCGGGTCGGCAGGGCCGAACACCGCTCAGTTGTGCCGCAGAGATTGGGCATGAGGGAATTGTGGCAGCATTGCTCGCACGGGACGATGTTGACCCCGACAAACCTGATGAGTGCGGCCGAACGCCACTCTGTAGCGCTGCCGGGAATGGGCACGAGAGAGTGGTGAAAATGCTACTCGAACGGGATGACGTTAGCCCCTACAAACTAGTCGAGCCCCTCCTAACATCACTCTGTTTTGCTGCTCATGCTGGACACGAGGGAGTGGTGAAAATACTCCTCGAACGGAGCGACGTCAACCCCGACGAATCGGGTGACTACGGCTCAACACCACTCTGTTCTGCTGCGGAGAGTGGACACGAGGGAATAGTGAAAATACTCCTCGGGCGGAGCGACGTCAACCCCGATAAGCCAGGTGATGACGGCGAGACACCACTCTCCTATGCTGCTCTGAGAGGGCATGAGGGGATCGTGAAAACGCTACTCGGGCGGGATGAAGTCAATCCCGATAAACCAATTCGGAACGGCCAAACACCACTCTTTTTTGCTGCCCAGAATGGTCACGATGGAGTGGTGGAAATTCTACTCGGAAGGGACGACGTTAGCCCCGACAAACCCGATAACTACGGCCGAACCCCACTCTGGGCTGCTGCTTACTGTGGGCGCGAAGGAGTGGTGAAAATCCTACTCGCACGGGAGGACGTGAGCCCCGCCAAGCCCGACGAGGCAGGGCGAACACCACTCTGGTGGGCTACCAAGTGTGGCCATGCGGGAGTGGCAGCGTTGCTACAGCAATCCGCATCTGCCGCCACAGCACAGCCGAGGGCAGCTGCTGCATCACCCTATTTAACCACTCCGGATACAGATAGCCTCCAAGCTACTTCCTCAAAGGCTGCAATACCTTCATAAACATATCCGCCACCACCAGGGCCTGCCTCCTCTGCTACTCGCGCAGTTCCCTCCGGCAGTTTAGACTACCGCTTTGTAGGGTTTGGTGTTGGTGAGGTCTATTTTCACTGTATTATATTGAGAGGGGCCCGTGTGGCTTCAAATTTCCATCACTCTTGCTTTTATAGATGTCTTCCAATTGCGGATCCTCTCTGCACATTGTTCATTAATTTTTCTCTACCATTCCTTTTTCTCTTCTCCACTCTCTAAAGCGTAGACCTTTTTTTTCTTTCTTGTCAAGTCCCTCGATTGTTTAAGGGTTCAACTTCTGTTTACAACTGCTTGGTTACGATATAGGAAACCAAAGCGCATAGAGAATATAAAATCATAAACGACAGTTGACATGCAAAATAAATAACCTTCGGCGCGCCAATATGGGATGGTAATCTTCTTAGGAGTTTCCCATTCTTAAGAAAGCAATTGATATCCTTTTGAAGGGGGAATTCCCCTTCACTGAAAAATTTAAACCATCAGCCGAAGCAAAATCAACGAAAAGATTCATCAAATTTTCTCCCCTGGTGGTCTTAAGGATTTCTGCCCGGGGCCCAAAACGCCTCACCCTTACAGAGGTCGATCTTCCTCTGCGGTATGAAAAATAGCTCTAACATAGGGAAACGTCGATTTTCCGGCACATGATCAATTGTCTCATCACCCAGCTCGCGACAGTGACAAACCTCTCCGCGTACAGTACTTGTCCAATTCCCTCGGCCTGCAAGATAGCTCCTTTCTCCCCCGATTTGGTTTATCCGTCCCGCCAGGAATTCAGTCTTGGTCCCGAATGCCCTGCTTGCTCGGGAATGTGGTCTCCATCCGGAGTATGTAGGACGATCCCTTTGCTGCCCGCAGCTTGTGAACGCATTTTCTAAGGTATAGACCCGAGGTTATTTATTTAAACGGAGAGAAGGGAAGAGGAATTGTGGGTATTTCTGACACTTGCAAACAAGCGACGCAAGAGCTAGCTGATAACTGAGGTGCGGTGATGATTGATTTCCACTATGGATATGGTTTGGTGAAGATGGCGTTTGTATGCCATTTCTCTCCAAGTGTAAGCCTGAACGTGAGGCCGGGAGGCCGTCCGCGCCATTGCCTTGTCTCGCTCATCAAGGAAGATTAATCCAGCAAGGTGTCTTTTAACTGTGGAATCAACACCAACTTATGAATATCGGTGCCACCATAAAGTCGAAAAAAAAATGGGGATGGAGCTAAGCCCTTCAAGCATGGTCTCTACAATACCCTTCGAGGCCACTCCTCCAAACGGGACTTGACAACTATTCTTTTGATCTCTGCTCCCTTCAATCGCCCGTGTGCGGCTCGAACACACGACATCCACACCCGCATCCCTACCCGTAGGCACGCAGCGAGCCTCTCGGGTTCACAGCAATGCTGCTGTGAGAGACTGCTCCGGTAAGGTGCCGAGAGGGTCTTCTTATTTATGAAAGCTATGCGGAAGGAACGGCTTAATAAATATCTTCAAAGTCCACTGTTTGCACCCCTCAGCGGTGCCGGATTTCGCCCGTAATCGGTGCCGTGGCGGATTAGGTGCGCGCAAGTACGGTGCCGTAATAAATCGAATACCGGTAAACGGAACATGTGCCAGGTATGCTATCACAGTCCAGAATTTCCTCCTCTGGGGAGGGCGGAGGACACACTAAAACACTAGACCTTACGATACTAGGAGAGGCACCTCCACCACGCGGTCCGAGGATTTGGGTCCTTATGATATTAGGGCGGTGCATAAGGACAAAAGTCCGGCGATAGTCCACAAAACCAGGGTAGTACCATAACAGTCATGTCCGTCCGGAAGATTCATATTCCCACGAGGGAAGCTGCATCGTAGTTTGGCGTGTCGCTTCGGTGGTAGAGTGTGCACGCACCGGGACCAACAGGCGAATGGACTAAACGCTATAGGCTTTGCTTTATCATGGAAAGGTATTTCATCAAAGTTTGATGGCACTAGTACTAAGCTTGTTGAATCGACTGGTGTAACAACTGGTAACCCCGCCCATGAATAGAATTAATACACCAAAGCAAGATAGCGACAACTCGCCTCATATCAGTTAGTAAATTGTGGTATTCCTTCTCTACTAGCAAGTCATGAGATTATCGCCGCGATAAACTCCAGAATGCCGCCATCCGAGGAAGATTATTCCCGTTTGTGCCTTGATATCCATCCCAGAGCAGAAGCAACAAATCAATTCGCGCGGTGAACAGCAATGTCGCTAATATCGCGGAAGGCGATAATGTCCTCACCGCTGTGGGCGCCAATATCACTTTGTGGAAGTGATAATCCACATCACCTAGTGAACAGGAATATCGCTTGGCCTTACAGAATTATTTGACGGCCGTGTTGGTTGCCAAGCGCATTTTTCACTTCTGGACTTTTTGTCACCATGTCCGGTGCCTGTATGATGCAGTAAGGTACAGCCCTAATATAGTAACTTCGTACTTGTATGATAATTGAACGGCGTCTACGAAGGTGCGGAGGTACAGCCAGTAAGTTTTGTATATTTCACTAACAGGGGGTTGCACTGGCAGGGGTAATGGGTGTGAATTTGGAATGGTGGAAGGAAGGAGTAAGGTGAACGTGAAATTTTTTTAACAATAGTGACTCCATTAAAATCTGTCAATTAATGAAGAACCTGAAGCCATATACTAGTACCCAAATGGACTCAGAGCATTCCAGAACTTCTTAACATGGGATCAGATATGTAACTGCCAACTTTTAAGCTCAGTTGGATGGCAGTATGTCCAAATTTGAGAAAAAACTAGATATTCTATTCACCAGATCCAATGTACCTGTACCTCGCCAGCTACTCCTACAAAGAGGCCCGGTTGCCCTCTCAGCCTTTCCCAAGCCCAGACTGAAGACCTTATTGCCTATGTTGACTCATTTGCTCATAACTATTGTCTTTCTTTCCAACCACTTATGGAAGAGTTGGAGTTAGATGTAGGAAAAACAGTGGTGAGATTGGCAGTAATTAAGGAAGAATTTTACCACAGGATCACTATGAGAAAACCACCAATCAGTGAACAAAATTGAGTAATTAGATTTCAATAGGCTTGGGGCTATATGAACTGAACTCTAGACTAGTGGTATTCAATCCTGTGGACTAATGAAACCTGGATTACAGGAGGAAGGCATATGCGAAACTGGGTTACTAGAAGGGCTGGTGAAGAGTGGAATCCAATATACATTGTTGAAAAGTATTGGAGGAAGAAAAGATGGATGTTTTAAGGATGTTGTCACAAACAGTGATGGAGGTGGAAGGTTTCTTATGTCATGAAAGACTCAGAACAGAATGTTGGGAGGACTGAGTCAGGCTTACCAGCAAGGCAGATTGGTTAGGTTTTCACACTATGACTCACAGTATACTCATGGGGTCTTGCACAACTTGCAGTTGTGAGTCATTGGCATGCTGGAATTGGTTAATATATTTGGACGACTTGCAATTACGAGGTTGCATAATGTAATAACTTTTGCACTTGACTGGGTTAACAAGTCATGGGTCTCACATATGTGATGCACTTAGGACACATGACTATAGCCGGTGACTTGGGTATTAGTCACAGCGTTAGGGTTAATGTGAAGAGCAGCTGTAAAAGAGTTCACTAGGACCCAGGAGGTTGAGCTCTTCATGCTATCATCTTTGTATCTTCTTACCTATAACTTTATCACTCGACTCTTCGCCTACATGGTCCCATTGCACACCTACTGTTGTAAGTGAGTCATCAGATAGGAGCCTTGGGTGCTTAGCTATCCAACTGAGAAGAAGACATGTAGTATCGAGTGTTTGAGGCTAAGGTATCATCGACCGTATGAGGGAAGCGCTAACTTGTAGAAATTGTTAAATTTGATAGCATCACAACAAAATACACTCGATGATACCAGAGGACTAGGAGGTAGTCTAGACAAACTCACAACAATAGCAAAAACGGATTACGACCACAATGAGATGGCCGATTATGTTAAACTTTCGGGGTTAAGCCAGGAGATAGAAAGAGTAGCGAGCTTACCAGCAACTGACAGACCCGTGAGCCTGGTCATACCAGAGGGAGGAACTATAAGTAGGAACTTCGTCATCTGACAAGGAACTGGAAACAAGAATGTCGGGAACAGAAGCAGCTGTCCTCCTAGTTCAGTTGGTGGGAATGACAGCTGAACAACTTACAACCCTGCTAGCGACACTACAGACAGGATGAGCTAGTGGGGGAAACTCTCCTAAGGCTAAGGTGCGAGACGTGTTCAAAGGAGAAAGAACAAAGTTATGAGAATTTCTCTCCCAGCTCAAACAGTACTTCAGAGTCAAGGACTACGGGAATGATCGAAATACTACTAAGGTAGCACATATGCAGTCGCTATTGTGTGACACAGCAGGCCAATGGATAACCTCTTATGTCAAAGGATCAAAAGAACGAGAATGGGAAATGTGAGAAAGTTTCAACGAGGTCCGAAGAGAACAATTCAGAGATATTAGTGCAAAGCTCTCTGGCTAGAACAAGGTGGAAATCATGTAACATGGAAGGAAGAATATGACAGATTTTTGGAATGAGTTCCAATACCTAGCCATCAAGGCTAAATACAATGATGAGACCCTCTTCAGGTACTTGCTCCAGGCATGTACCACCCAGCTGCAACAAGCATGAGGCATGGCAGAAACCAAATATACGACAATGGTAGATTTCGCAGTATGAGCAATTGAAAGAGAACAACATTTGGCAATAAGGAAGCACATCTAGAACTGGAGAACCCTGACCAGTGACTACAAAATAAGACCACGGAATCAGGATAGAACTTTCTGGCAGGTGCTCTTAACAAAGACCCAGTGTAACAATTCCTACTAGTTAGTGCTGCCTGCACATGGGCGACAGTACCTTAGCTGCGAACACTTGAGACAATACGTCCTCTTTCCAGTCGGATAGCTAAGTACCCAAGGCTCCTATCTGATAACTTGCCTACAAGTGTAGGTACACAGCAGAGTTATGTAGATGAAGAGGGGAATGATAAAGTTATAGGTAAGAAGATATAAAGATGATAGCATGAAGAGCTCATCCTCCTGGGTCCTAGTAACCTGTTTTATACTCACTCTGCAAGCCAACCCTAACCCTGTGACTCATACCCCTGAGTCACCTGCCATGGTCATGTATGATAAGTGCATCATATGTGTGAGACCGATAACTTGCTAGCCGAGTCATGTGTGAAAGTTGTTATATCATGCGACCTAGCAATTGCGAGTCGTTCAAATGCATTAACCAATCATCATATACAAAGGACTCACAACTGTGAGATGTGCGAGACTCTATGACCATAATGTGAGTTATGGTGCAAAAACCTAACCAGTCTGGCTTGCCGATAAGCCTTACCAGTTAGCCTTATACAGTCCTCCCAATATTCTCTTCTGATTCTTCTATGACGTAAGAAACCATCCTTCCTTGTCACCGTTTGTAACATCCAAGGGGGTGATGCAATGGACATGGATGGAACAAGAAGAAAACCAAACCTGGACCTGTCGTAACAAGAATATGAACGAACAATGAAAGACCGGTTATGCCTGAGGTGTGGGAGGAGTGGCCATATACTTTGCAACTGTAGACTACCAAGAGACTGATGAGACAGAGTGCAACCAGAAAGAACAGGACCTGTTAGACCAGGAAGGCAAACTCTAGCCCCAACCATGTTAGGTAAAATAAATCTTGACAACAAGGATGAAGAGAGGGAAAAAGATGACTATTTCCAGCAGTAGGTGGTCTGAGGGACAGGACGTAGCCAAAACTGATCATCCTGGCCAATTACTACACAACACTGGAGGCAGAATGGCTAGAACATGAAGGAGATCATATCATGGTTAAAACACTATTACATAGAAAATATGAAATAGTTATAATACATGCAATGATCGACTCAGAAGCAATGGAAAACTTTATTGATAAAGAAATATGCGACAAACATGGTCTCACCACCATTCAGGTAAAGAAACCAAAAGATATACACCTAGCGACTGGATTAAAAAGTATCATGGGACCGATTACCCACAAGGCATGAGTACCGATAGATATCGGTAACTATTGGGAACTAGCAACCTTTCAGGTTGTCAACCTGCAGGACCATGAGGCAGTCTTAGGATTGCCATGGCCATGATGATACTGCTGCACAATAGAGTGGGTAAACAACAAAACAACCTTTGCGAATAAACAATGTGCGACCAAGTGTCTACACAGTTTACTGGTAGTTTATACTACCCGCGAAGTGGAAACCCAGGAAGAGAACTTAATTACTAGGTTCTCCAACCTCCAGGTACTAAAAGAACTAAGTGTCCAGAAAGGCCAAAGGGATCAATGGATCCGAGTCAAGAAGTTGACCAAGGAGGTAAAAATGCCTGCCAAAGGTTCAGAAAGGGTAGTAGGATGCGACCTATACACCAATAAACAACAGACAAGACATGCAAGTGAACTGGTGACAATCACTACAAGCATAACTACTGGACTACCATCAGGCATGTATGGGTGGATTGCCCCACCAAGTAGTTTAGCAGTCAAACATGGGCTCATAGCTAACGTGGGAGTAATAGACGCTGCCTATACGGGTGGTGTAAAAGTAGTCTTGATGAACCTAAGCAATCAGGATTTCCAGGTGGAAAAGGTTGATAGTATTGCCCAATTGATCATTGGAAACATCAATGAAGGAGGTTTCCAAGAAGTAGGAACTCTTGATGAAACTGTGCAAGGTACAAAAGGATTCAGAAGCACCAATCAACCAACAAACTAAGAGCGGAAACCAGAAAAGAAGATCGAAATCTGCAAGACAATGGCGTCGCTATGCAGAACGTGCTACTGACGATGAGAAAATGCCGATATTCTCAAACCACAGTGGAACCAAGACCCGACCATATGGGCCAAACTCAATATAAGCACGGAATTAGCAATCCAGCACAAAAAGGGTATGGAAAACAAACCTTGGAACCAAACAGTTGTGAAGGAATACCACTGACGTTGGGAATTGTTCTAGGAAGAAGACATGACAACGGTCCTACCACACCGGAAAGGGGTAGACTTGGAAATAAAATTCAAGAAAGATGCTGAATTCTCAACGAAGAGGACTTACCCACTTGGAGAAAAGAAACTGCAGGAACTGAAGACCTACATCATACAGAACCTGCAACAAGGATGAATCAGAGACTACTTTGCGAAGGGAGGATCGCTGATCCAATTCGTACGAAAGAAGGACAGAAAATTAAGACTTTGTGTAGATTACTAAGCCCTCAATGAGATAACAAAAAAAGATCAGTACCTGGTACCATTGATATCCAAGGCCCTAGATCGACTAGGGTCAGCAAAGCACTTTACCAAGCTTGATATCAATGAAGCATACCACAATATCAGAATCAAACCAGGAGACGAATAGAAGACAATGTTCATTACGCAATATGGGATATTTGAGTATCTGGTTATGCTATTTGGACTAAGTAACGTACTGGCCACTGTTCAGTGATGGATCAACTAAGCATTGAGCCAATACCTGGATGTCTATTAAATTGTCTACCTAGATAGTGTACTCATATATTCCAAGAATATAGAACAATACTGAAAGGATGTCAGTAACATTATGGAAGCACAACAAAAATTCTGGATAATGGTCAAATCAAGCAAATGTAAGTTCCACAAACAAGAAGTGGAATACCTCAGCTTCATCATCAACTAGGAAGGAGTTCTAACAGACCCAGTCAAGACCCAGGCAAGATGGAAGTCGGAGACACCAAAAATCCACAGGGATATTCAGTGCTTCATAGGCTTCTGCAACTTCTATCATTGTTTTATTGAGTAGTTCAGTCGAACAGTGAAATCAATATACCATCTCCTTAAAAAGGACGTCAAATGGAACTGGAAAAGCGAACAAGACAAGGGATTCGATGAGCCAAGAACGAAAATAACCACAGCATGAATATTGGTGTGCTTTGACTCAGAAAGAGAAACAATGATAAAAACAGATGCATCAAAATAAGTATGTTTGGGCAGATTATTACAAAAGTGGAAAGACAGACAATAGAGACTAGTCACATACCGGTCCAAGAAGATGATACCAGCTGAATGCAACCATGATGTACACAATAAGGAAGTGTGAGGGATAGTTCGAGCTTTTAAAGAGTGAAGACATTACGTTCAGAACACCAACTATAGGACCAAGGTTATAACAGACTACAAGAACTTGGTACCATTTATGACAATGAAAGAACTAAATGACCACCAAATACGTTGAATGGAAAAGCTAAGCCAGTACAACTTCAAAATCAAATATTGACTAGAGAAGAAGGGGGGGAAACCAGATGCACCTACCAAACAAGCAAAGGACCGCTCCAAGAATACCAAAGATGAAAGGATTGCAAGAAGACAATGGGTACTACTCCTAAGAGAAAAATATTACAAGGCAATGGGGATGGTGGAAATCCATGATGATATACAAGACACTATCGGAGAAATTAGCAGAAAAGACTAGAAGATCCAACAGATATGACAGGTATTGGAAAGGGGAGATAAGGAAATGAAAAATGTCGCACTAGGGCGATGTGTTAGGCGGTAACGGACTCTAAGGACAAGCGAGTCTATAATAAGTTCCAATACGTGACCAAGTGTTCTCTAGGAAGGCTCACTGGAGATGTTAAGATAGAAGTAAATTTAGAAGTGTATCGTATAACGAATATATTGATAAGATCTCTTCTCCATCACTGATAATGTCTGTAGAGTGTGGGAGGCACCTCAATATTTATATTCTGCATCTGGGTGTTCGCAGCTTATCTATTCCTCCCACTTTTCCCGGTGCGAACTTTGTAGACCCTGAAAACCTTTACCCCACTCAACTCTGATTTCTTTGAACAGTGGGGAGGGTGTCCCATCCCTCTCCTTGCAGTGTTCACTCTGATCATAGTCACTCAAACCCTTTTACCATGGCAAGTAGCTACTGGTTCTATCTCTGCATACGAAGTGATCAGCTCCAATGACAGACTTATCAATGCAGGCAGATTCCTTATCCATCTGCGTTAACCCACAGGAGGCATGCTCCGGTCTTATCGCACCAGTGGCGTTTAGGCCTCGTTGTGTTCAGGGTTAACCATCCATGAGGTAGGCCATCATTGGACTCTACCTTATCATGCCTCAGGGTGTGGGTGAAAGATCGTCTCTTGGACGTTGTCCCCTCATCAGGATTTTCCTCCACATTCCTTTACCAGCAGACTTGAAATTCGGTCTTACTGCCTGCATGGCAGCTGGGGACTCCTATCGGAGTAGCAGACCTCCCCCCAGTTGGTATCCATCTGTTGACGCAGCTGAGGGATCTTTGTATGCATTTATCTCCACAACCAACTAACTGATTTGGTTCCTATGACCCTCTCAGGATAGATGTGAATCCTCTCGTGAAGACTCAGTGAAAACCCCTCCATCGGCGGCCTTCAGTGGTAGCGTAATTGAGGGGTTTGTGCCGTCATTGTATTGGTAGAAATTAACTCATTCTCCAAATACTCCGACAGACCCTGGGATCAAACATGTGACCTTTTGCCAATGATCACGTGACATGCCCATTACGCTATACCATTTTGTCTTATAGGTAATACTATGCAAGTGGGACAGCAACTGCATCTGATATGATGACAGGATATGGATACTAGACAATGAGGAAATCAGAACAGACCTGATACCAAGGAACCATGATCTGCCAACAGCAAATCATGGGAGGACAGCCAAAAGTACCAACCTAGTATACTGCCAATACTATTGGCCAGGAATACCACAAAAGAGCAAATAATACATCAAGCACTACAATCTTTGTGCACAGACAAAGGTTGTACAACACACATCTCATAGGCTACTGAAAGTGAATGAAGCACCCCACAAGCTATGGAAATCCATATCCATAGATTTCATCCTGGACTTACCTCCATCAGATCGTTACAACGCCATCCTCATAGTGGGAGATCATCTGGCTGATATGAGTCATTTTATTGAATGCAGAAAACAGATAATGGCACGACAGTTCGTCTTGAGCTTTATGCAAGAAATGTTTGGACTTCATGGCTTGCCAAGAAATGTGATAACTGACAGAGAATCACTATTCATGTCGGAAGTATGGAAGGAAATGACGGAGAAAATAGGAATGCAATGGAGACTGTGCATGGCATTCTACTCCTAAATGGATGGACAAACCGAAAGGGTCAACGCGATATCGGAGCAGTATCTGAGGGTATGCGTCAACTATCAGTAAGACAACAGGAACGAACTCCTCCCAATAACGGAATTTACCTACAACAATAGAAGACAAGAGACGATAAAGAACACGCTATTCTAGGCAAACTATGGACAGAATTCAGAACACAAGGCCATTGGTTATTTGAACCAAAACAAGATGACAAGCTCTGAGAAGATTGTATGACTTCACAAAGTCCTGCGAACAGAAAAGATCATGGCACAACTACAGCAAAAGGAAAATTATAATGAATACTGAAGACCTGATGCAACCCTAGAATCAGGAGATATGGTGTAGCTACTACTACGAAATATACAAACAATGAGACCATCGAAGAAACTCGACTACAAGAAAATCAGAGCCTTCAAAATCTCTGGAAAAGTGGAGAGTCATGCTTACAAACTTGACCTACCACCCCAGATGGACATACACAACACATTCCACATGTCACTTCTCGAACTTTACTTAAACAGCAAACTACCTTCTCAAGAAATCCTTTTCCATCCGCCTATTAAGATAGACACAGAAAACAAATATAAACTCAACCAAGTTATCGACTCAAGAGTACACTACAGAAAACAGCAATACCGATTCAAGTGGACAGGGTACTCTCCAGAGCACGACAAGACTTGGTACCCTGCAAAAAACTTCGAAAATGCAGAACTCACAATCTCTTGCTTCCACTACCAATAACCCTGCAAACTCTGGATTGGTCACAAGGGAAATTACACAAAGCAAGTCACCGGCTGTAGGGCTACAAGAGGGATAGAACACCATGATTAGTCTTCCCCACGACATCACCCCCGCCAGCCCAGAATACAAATAGCCCTCAGAAGCCGGGCTAGACAAAAGATAATAGGAGGGGAAGGAATTGGTGGAACACAATGCCATGTCATGGGCAAACTGCTATACGGATGGGTTCTGGGTGCACCTAAGTGACGAACAAGGACAAGGACTGTTCCCCAGGGCTCCCAGGACCCAGGAGAACAGAACGGAAATACATGAAAGGAAAAGATAGCAAGAGCACTACTGGGATAGGTGCATGATCGATAAAATGGAAACAAGTAGATGCGGGGTATTATCCCCAGAAAGACAGAAGGGGGAAGCCTCTGAAAAGGTGCCACAAAGTGATGAGTATGGATAGGGCAGCCATGAGGGCATGGCTGGAGGAAGGAGGGAGCGCAGAAAATACAGAAACACTTGCAAACATGGACAGCCTATACTGACAGAGTGATGACCTGCAGAGAATACTGGATGAAGCCCAAGGGGTCCTCGCCAACCAATAAACAACTATTAATGTTCAAGAAAAGATGATTGGAATGCAGCAGTGAATGATCAAGATTGCAAACACTGCTCTCCAAGAACTTAGGGAAAATTGGTAATGTGAACAAAAGCACCAGGAGTTATTGGAAAGAAAGGCAAAAGCATTGGGGAGAGTCCTGATGCAATAGGCATAGCCTGATGGGACTCAGGCTCTAGGGAGAGGGGATCTAATGTCACAAATGGTAACCGAGGTGGAAGGTTTCTTACATCATGGAAGACTGAGAACAGAATGTTGAGAGGACTGAGTAAGACTTACCGGCAAGGCAGATTGGTTAGGTTTTCACACCTTGACTCACATTATAGTCATGGGGTCTCACACAACTCACAGTTGTGAGTTATTGGCATACTAGAATTGATTAATATGTTTGGACAACTCGCAATTGGGGAGTCACATGATGTAACAAGTTTCGCATATGACTAGGTTAATGAGTCATGGCTCTTACACATAACGCGCACTTAGCGCACATGACTATGGCCAGTGACTCAGGGGTATGAGTCATAGGATTAGGGTTAACATGAAGAGTGAGTATAAAAGAGATCACTAGAACCCAGGAGGATGAGCTCTTCATACTATCATCTTTGTATCTTCTTACCTATAACTTTATCACTCTACTCTTTACCTTGTGGTCCCATTGCATATCTACCCTTGTAAGCAAGTCATCAGATAGAGGCCTTGGGTGCTCAGCCATCTGACTCAGAAGAAGATGTGTAGCCTCAAGTGTTTGAGACTAAGGTATCATCACCTGTATGAGGAAAGCGCTAACCGGTAGGAATTGTTGCAGGTGTTTCCATGGAGATATACAAGGTTCATGTATTTTTTGGGAGAAGGATTAGGGGTCAATCCATTCAGAAACCTACTGTGCACATACAGTTCTTATTATATGTAGATACTTTGAACTATGCTAGTGCAATAGAATTTATTTAAAACCAATGCACAATGGAGCACCAGGTCATACAGCTGCTGATACAGCTACTAATCTTCATGAAAGAGCAATTTTAGTTATTTACTAGCCTTTCTTCTCACGAGACTTGAACCCAATTGAATGAGTATGGCATATCATGAAAAGTTATCTACAAGATAACTTTTCTAGGAACATGACATATGATGGGATATGGAATATTGTCAAGAAATCATAGGATGCTATTGGACTATATAGGTTTAAAGAACTTATCAGAACCATGCTGACAAGATGTCAAGTGGTAATTGGTGCCAATGGCCTCTTCACAAAATATTAGAAGTCTATCCAGTCCACTAGAGACTCTGCAGACCCCTCTATAGCTTCTGGCAATCTATCCCTTAATATATCTCCACAGTCTCCCCCCTACAGTTCCCAGTAGTTCCTCCCTACACCTCCCTCTATAGCCTCCCTTTCTACAGTACTCCACAGTTCCCCCCCTATAGTCCCTGGCAGTTCCCCCTCGCTGTACAGTTCCCCAAAGTCCCCTACAGTTCTCTACAGTCCTCTACAGTCCCCCACAGTCCCCCACAGTCCCCCACTGTACTCCACAGTCCTCCACTATCCTCCACAGTCCCATGTAGTTCTCCACAGTTCCTGGTAGTCTTTCATAGTTTCCTGCAATTCCTAGCTATCTCCAGCTATCCTTTATAGTTCCCCTCACCTCCCTACACTACTTCACACTCCCTGGTAGCTCTCCCAAGTCCTCAACAGTCCCTGGTAGTTATAGTCTCATAGTTCCTTACAGTTTTCTATAGCACCTGCCTCTAGCACTCTTGGATATGAAGAACAGGTCTAAAGGAAATAGATATAGGTAGTGATCAAGCGAGAAGACAGGAAAATACCTTCATGACAATTTTTATATTTACTATTTCCTTGCTTAGAAAGGACAATTTCAACAGTAAGATAGCAGGAGGAAACCATTCTATTTACTTAAAAGCTGTGCCTGCATATTAATGATTAGAGGAATAGAGAGTACAAATTATTCAAGAGTTGCTTGTATTCCCAGACTGACCTTAAGGTACCATACCTAATTCACTGCCCTTACTCCGGCTAATGCAACCCCCTCCTGCTAGCAAAATAATATTATGCAAAACTTACTAGCTGTACCTCTATATAGTTCTGGCCACCTGTATATAATACCTCGATTGATGCAATGGAGGAATGCCTTGGCATACAAGCCTTGGCACTGAAAATCTGTGTAGGTTCAAATCAGAGTTATAGTAGAGTTGTATTATAGTGATATGATTATTTTCATTAATATTAAAAGATACAAAAAACAGAAAACAACAGAAGGAAAGAGACAAATAAAAATAAATATAGTGCAAGAACAGATAAGTATGTACCTCAATTTGGAAAGTTTTTAATGGAATATAACCTACCAAAGTCTAGTCTAAAATATATAAAAAAACCATAGAAATATAGATAAAATAAAGCAGAAGAGAAGTACAGTTTTTTTATTTTGTACAAGGAAGTTGAAGTCATTGTATCCTCATTTTAAAAGCCTAAGATTTTGCTGTGGATTTGCAGTCTTGGCGTTGCAATGCAACATGAAAAGATGACTAATCTGCTAATTTCGCACTCAATCTAAGTATAAAGAATAAGAAAAAGGAAACATGTATATAGAGAAATATATGCAGCAACAAGGATCAACAAATACAACATGGTTGGAAGAAAAAAGCAAACATGAGAAAGTCAAACTGCTGGTTATCCTGGAGGTTGAGTCAAAAATGCTAGAGAGAGATCAGGTATTGATAAAGCTGTAACGTGTTCGGGCTAGGCCCTAGTCACGTAGCGGTATGATAGGAGCAGATGGCTTCGTGGTCAACACGAATCTAGCGCTGCTTGCTAAAGGAGGCTTCGATCGGGGTGTAATAGGAGATCAAAGAAGTAACCATTCAACCAAGTATATTTAAGAATACTATCTGTCGAAGTCTGCTGTTTCCATCGCGGGAATCAGCGGTCTTTAAATACAGCATATCGCTTATTTCCAG